>JAHRHZ010000223.1:25473288-25491355 GCA_024137785.1 Ginglymostoma cirratum
GGAGATGAACACAGCAGGCCAAGCAGCTCTACACCACAGCAGGCCAAGCAGCTCTACACCTTGTTATCTCAGATTCTCCAGCATCTGCAGTTCCTACTATCTTTGTCACTAGCATATCCTTGAATTGAGCAGCCCGCTAGAGAAAAGGTAAAGTTGGTGTTATGCTGCTTCCTCAGTAGAGGGGACAACTAGTGATGGTTTAACTTGAGGGTCACTATGCCTCAGGTGAGGGGTAGATTAAGGAGAATCCTTCATGTTAACTTCACCAGGAATTGAACCCATGCTGTTGGCATCACTCTGTATCATGAACCAATCACACCTTAGCAAGAATAGTATAAGGAACTAAATTTAGATTAAGGAAATAGTAATAAATTAAGACTAAAGGAGCTTTACTGCACAATCATTTGTAACCAAAGAAATTTAAACACAATTTAGTGATATCTGTGTTTGATCTAATAGCAATTTCAGAGATATGGTTTATGCTGATCTATCTTAAAAATAAATACTCCTCGAGCCAAGTGAGCTAATTGCCGCTTGCTAGGCCATTTCAGAGGACAGTAAAGAATCATAGATGTGAGTCTGAGTCACACGTAGGCCACACCAGCTAAACATGACAAGTCTCCGTCCTATTCAGTTCCCAGTCATTTTCCAATCGTTGGTACCGTTCTGTTATTTTGGCTCTGGAAAATCATTTACAGTAGTAGCAAATTAAGTGTTACCTTTTGCTTTTTAGTTAATTTGGTTCTGTATAATTTTCGTAATGCAAATTAATTCAACGTGGTTTATAAATGATCATTCATTATAAAGTTTATCTGCCTAGCAGAGCAAAATATGGAAAGGATCATCGATAATCCTGCGACATATTAACCCATTCACTCTTGTGGGGTGTACAGTATTCATTTACTTGGTAGGACAGAACGACCTGCACGTGGAAACTACCTCGTTGGCTGTGAGAGAAGCCAAATTGTAATGAGAGTTAGGGGTTTCCACTTGTGTTCCTGACGCACTGCTGGAGCACGGTGAGGAAATACTGCACACGACGTGCGACTTTCTACCAATAATGCTTACATCAGGAATGCTGAATTGGAAACATTTAGCTGAAGTGTCTGCTGCAATGTTAAAATGCATCTGTAAAACAACTGCTTCATGGAACGTTGTACTTTATGTAAAATACTTACGCCTGGTCTAACTACTTTCATTACAAGTGAGACAAATGTCTACAGGACGATGTCGCGCTGAAAAGGCAATTAAGATTTGCAGAATGTTTAAAAATAATTGTTTAAATAGCATTTATTACCAGTAAGTGACTTGCATTGTTTTTGATGAGAACTTTGTCGGAGCTTTTGAGAGACGTTCTATGCTGTCTGACTTGTGATGTTATTTCAATGTTTGTGCGATCTGAAATCCTGGTCTGGTCCATTTCACTGAAGGAAATGTCCAGAATTTAAGCTGTCAGCCTACAGTTCTGGGATGCACCTGTTCTGGGGGGTGGAAGAATAGACTGAGCGAGGCTCCTCCCCTCTCCAGAGACTCTGCCCCTAATTGGATTGACGGGAGGTCTATGTTAATGAAGGTTACCCCACACACACCGCTCCCCTTCTTGCACCTGACTCTCCGATATTTTCCACAAGTGGGATTGGGTTTCCCATTCCACTTGTTCTCCCACTGGTCTTCTATGCCACTTTTATTTCCTCTATCTGGAGATCTGAGCTAACGGATTTCAGATTCCAAAGAACTGGAGACTGAATGCTCCCTTTGCGAGGAAGGAAAGCAGCAGCGGTAGTAGTTATGCCCCGTTCTTTCCTCATTAAGAAGCATTGCAGCACCAAAAAGCCCAACTACAGCCAACTGGAAATTCAGAATGGTAATGAAGTTTTGAAACTTTTTAAACAGTTGCTTCTGTTTGTTCGAGTAAGCTTTTAAAGTTTGACGCCGTGTTATTGACTTGTAACTTGCGCGGATTAATTCGCTTGAAATTGACTTTTCGTTTATTTTTAAGAAAGGCAAGTAAGTAATTACAGAGCCTGGTATTTATGTGAACTGTCACGGCGTGACCATGTGAATGACAGGCTTCTGCATTTTATTTCCCCCGTTAAAACCGAAGAAAGGTTTTGTGTTCAGTACAACGGTTCAGCAAATAGAGTTTGCAGAAGCGCGGCTTGTAAAATAAAGAGAGTCCCAGCAGGTGCAGAGCCTCACACGCGGTTCGCATTCTTATTCACACGCTGGTTCCTCCAGTTCAGGAATTGTATTGTCTTTAAATATGCCACGAGCTTGTTTAGGCTGTTCTAAGTATTTTGTCCTCCCCACTGATTGTGTGGCATTGAGTTGATTTTTAATAAAACTACCGTTTCATCTGAAGTAGTGTAGTTTATTTTTAAACACTTGTTTCCTGTCCCAAACCAGACTTCCCCTTTTAACTTGGGAACCACCAAAGGATGCTTTAATCTCTTAGTAATTTATATGAAATTAGTAATTCACTGTTGTATGTTTTAAAAAAAAACGGTAAATGCGCAAGGTCATTTTTGATTACCTGGAACGCAATGTTCACTGCTTTTTCAAATAAAATATTTTGGTAACTTTTTAGCAGTTAGGAAAAAATGTGAAATGTAGAGAAATTAGCTGAGTGATATACATTACCAATACATTCCCCAATATTATGTAGGGAAATAATCCAGTGAGGAAATGACAGATCTATACCTTCGAATAAATGAAAGCATGGATCACAGCAGCCTTCAATATAATCTTTTTTAATAATGCACTTTTTAAACTAAATTCAAAAGTGCAACTTCTTTCTTGAGGCATGATTAAGTAACACATTTGTGTGTATTCTCTAATTTTTGCTTATTAAAACACATCATTTAAATAATACCATTTACTTTGTTCATGTTTTAAAACAAAACTTAAACGAGTGAAATAGTTATGATTAGATTTAATTTTGTTTGTTTTTTTCCCCCAATTCCCCACATCCAAGCTTTCTCCTGTCCAATGTGATAGTTTGCTTTGAAGGATCCTGTTAGAAATAGCACCCTCCCATCTACTTCCCCAGTAGTACATTTTCTCTGTGCAGGTGACTATATGCTCTCTCAAATTATATCTCAGTCTTTCTAAAAATAAATTTAACTTGCTGAACTTGGACATTCCATAATAATTCTACCTCTTAGATTTCTAGAATGTGCAAAGTGCAAATCAGTGCTGTGCACAATATCCACCCCAGTTCAGTATCAGTTTATTCTGAGGCTCTATGGTCATTAACCTTGTATGATAGAAAAAAAGATTCCCTGTGATTTTTATTTTGCTGGTGTGCTGTGAGCTTTACCAGGTCTTTCTTCCCTTTTAAAGACAAAATCTATCTTCCACAAAACAGTTTTTCTTTTTGATTCAAAACTATCTCATTGCGCAGCTGCTAGAGCAATAACACATCATTTCTAATTTTATAGAACTCTGTTTGATGTCTGTATATAACAATGTATGTTTCTGAATTGTTGACATAAGAGATACTATTATGGCTGTGAGCAATCTGAACCGCAACCAGTGTATACATATGTGAGCTCAACAAAACAAAAACTGTTTTAAGTGGTCTTTTTTAGAAGTTTCTATCTGAGAACAAACAAATAATTTTAACCCAATAAATAAAAATATTCCCCTGCATTGTACTTCCTCCTAGGACTGGTGAAATTACAGATCTGAAGATTCAATTTAAGTTAAGCAATGTGTTTGCTTTTATATAGCTGGAATTTGATTTCTGTTATGCAGTTGGAATATTTGTAAACAAACAAGGCTGTTTTAGAAGTGAATCTTCAATAAGTAGAACTTCTACAAATATTAAGTTACAAATAACTTGCATGATTTGAGTTTTCTTTTGCTTTTTTTCTCAGCAACAGCCATTTCACCCTATTTATATAAGGGTTTGACATTTCCACTGATGCCACAGCCTGAAGTGCTCACTCCCATCATTTGTGACCCGCCAAGACTGTGGGACAGAGCTCCTATCAGTCTCCGAGTGTGTCTGCCCCCTCCTCCAGATGCCAACATTGGAACAGAAACACCATTCAGTAGCCAACCAAGTCTGGAGATCAGTGTTAAGGAATGTGCGGCTGTCAGAGGCAGCAGCACCCCACTAAGAGATACAGTGAATGACCTTAACCTGTCCCTTTCTAAAAAAGCCAAAAGAAGAGCCACAAACAATGGCGCATTTAAAGGAGACAGCAACACCGAGGAAAAGAACCTTGAATCTGAAAGCACTGCTGAAGCAATCCAGGAGAAATTTGAGTGTTTTCACTGTCGCAAGGTGTACAATACTTTATCTGGTCTGTCTAAACACAGACAGCTTCACTGTGAATCACAGACTAGAAAGTACTTTAACTGCAAGTATTGTGATAAGGAATATGTCAGCTTAGGTGCATTAAAGATGCACATAAGGACACACACATTGCCCTGTGTCTGCAAAATCTGTGGCAAAGCCTTCTCAAGACCATGGCTGTTACAGGGGCACATCAGAACACATACAGGTAAGTACAAGTAATAGAATTTTTTTTCAGAATAGAATATCCTTTTATTGTCATATGTAAAACCCTAGGATTAAGGAAATTAATAGAAACAACCATCTTCGCACTACTAATCATTGTTCCTTGTTCTACTTGTGGAAAATTAATATGTGAATGGGCATGATGACAGGCTTAGACACAGCCACAATGTGCCCTTTTACTCCCTTTCCTAGTATGTAGTGCATGTTGGCAGATACTACTATACAAGCTCATACGTAGAAGTGCCACTTTGTCAGGAACTGAAAGTAACCAGTACAAATGGTTGGGGGTAACTTGTGTATTCATGGACGTTTCTTAATTGGGCAAAGTAAAGGTTGCCTCATGACTGTTAATTACCATCTTTAAGCCATTGAAAGAATGAAAGAATTTTACTTAATGCGAACAAAGTTCCCAATCTTAGATATCTTAACAGAAGGTTGTCATGCACAGAGTAAGATGAATGCTTCCCTAAACCAGAAAGAAAATTGACCTAACAAGGTGTAGAGCTGGATGAACACAGCAGGCCAAGCAGCATCAGAGGAGCAGGAAGGCTGACATTTCGGGCTTAGACCCTTCTTCATAAATTTCTGAAGCAGGGTCTAGGCCCGAAACATCAGTTTTCCTGCTCCTCTGATGCTGCTTGGCCTGCTGTGTTCATCCAGCTCTACACCTTGTTATCTCAGATTCTCCAGCATCTGCAGTTCCTACTATCTCAGGAAAATTGACCTGTTGTTTTCATTTTCTAGCTTAAGGTTAAGTTGAGTGCCGCCTTTGGCATGCAACATATACCCCTTGAGATACAACTAGAATTCTAGAATGCCCTTCCATTAATGTTCCAAATACCCAAAAATTGCAATAAAGGAATAACCAATATGGGACACAATTATGTTTTGTCTTTTCCACCCTTGAAAAGTATGTTACTGTTACAGTTGTGAATGATTGTTGGTTGGAATGAGGAAAGACTGTTATTCATCCTCCAGCACATTGTGTGGAAACTTGATCAAAGAACGATTCTATTGAAGATTGGTCATACACTCAGCCTCATCTTAATAGCGGAGCAGTCTTCAGCCAGTTCACTGTATTGCTTTCTATATTTAAACAATCCCAAGAAAAGCTCGAACATCCTAATTTAAGGTCTTCTATAGGAATCTGGCAGCATGTTAAATAACTGGGATAAATCCACAAACAGAATCTCTGGGACCAAGCCAAACAAAAAGATGAGATCAAAGCATTAATTGCTAGCAAGACAGCACGAACTTTGTTGAGGTGACATTTTCAAAGTCAGTCCAGTAGATAAGCTTTTGTACCATTTTGAACCGACCTATTCAGACATGTTGAGACATTTCCGGCACAGGTGGTACTTGAATGTGGACATTCTGACCCAGAGGCAGGACCACTACCACTGTAATAAGAGCCTTGAGTTAAACTGTATGATCATTGTAACTTATTTGCAGTCAACTTATTTGCTGAATATAAAAGCTGGAGAAATCCTCCATCATCATTTTAAATGGCCAATATGAATTCTCATAGTTCCAATTAAGCAGTGAATTAAATTTTTTCCGTTTGGGAATCCCAAATTGTATGCCATGAAGTTGACAAAATGGCAATCAGGTACATTTTAAAAATGGAATGTCAAATAATTTAAAGTGAACTAATAATACAAACTGTGTAAAAGTGAATTACTCTTAAGACTTTATTCTGGTTAATGTTTTAAATAATTCACTACACCAGTTTACGAAACAGAACACTAGTACAGAAATGAATGGGGGTGCAAATAATTCCTTACTTAAATATCTCCCAACTTCACAGTTAATTAGGATCTCCTTGTTCCCAGAGGATGGGAATTCAAGAAGGCCACATTCATGGAATCCCTACAATGCAGAAAGACACCATTCAGCTCACTGAGTCTGCACCGACCCTCCAAGGAGCATCCCACCAAAACCCAGGCCTCCTCTGTATCCTTGTAACCCCACATTCACCATGGATAACCTACCTAGCTTACACATCCCTGAACACAATGGGCAATTTAGCGTGACCAGTCAACCTAACCTGCACATCTTTGGACTGTGGGAGGAAACCCACGCAGACATTGGGAGAATGTGCAATCTCCATACAGACAGTCGCCTGAGACTGGAATAGAACCTGGGTTCCTGACACTGTGAGGCAGCAGTGCTAACTACTGAGCCACCATGCCATCCACTTGTTCCTAAAGGGTGATTGTGAACTGGAATAACTAGAAATCTGGATGCAAGTGCTTTTCCTTCATTTTTATTTGGAGTTGCTGGCATGGAGATGAGAAAATTAGCTATCACTTATAAAGTAGATGAAGTGGCAATTTAGTCATGTATCCTGTCCATTACTTAAATAAATTGTGCATCCTCTTTCTGTTGAGAGATTGTAGCATCCTGATGCTCCATTTTTATTCTTGCTCCATTGCAGGGGAGAAACCTTTTGCCTGTCCTCATTGTAGCAGGGCTTTTGCAGATCGCTCAAACCTCCGAGCCCACCTGCAGACACACTCTGATGTGAAGAGATACCAGTGCAAGAGCTGCTCAAAGACCTTCTCCAGAATGTCTCTTCTTTCCAAACATGAGGAGGCTGGTTGCTGTCTTGCGTCTTGACAGCAATTTTTGACTCTTTAATCAAAAAGACAACCTATTTTGTTACAAGCTGAAGGCATAACTATTGTATGTGGTAGCCTTTTTAGCATTAAAACAATGAACATGCATAAGAACTACTTACTGGCTCACCAATGTTCAAATATTTCATGCTGATGGAGGCTTGCAGTTGGCATTTTGCACTAGTATAAGTCTGAACTAAGTTAGTTATGACAAAACAACTGTTGTCAACTGAGCTAAAATATAACTTGGTTATATTGGATGTTTCATAGTAACCTAATGTTAAAGCAAACACATAAGCTGAGTGAAAGTTGAAATGTGCTTTCCCACTCTTTATTAAAGGTAACATGCAGTGTTTTGCAAAATTGAGAAGGTAAACATGAAAGGAGAATATGATTTCTGTAAAATTAAAATGGTATGGAAAGGAATATGTGGTCCAGGCAGAAGAATAGAGTATGACTCTTTCAAACTTGGCCAACAACCATGAGAGGGCTGCCCAACCCTTTTCTCTTTCCTGCCCCCTGAAGACTGTGGAAAAGAAAGGAAATGGCCTGAAGAAAATCATGTGATTCATTCTTCCTGCCAACCAAATTCAAATGTTTGTGGCACTACTAATAATTGTCCCATGGATGATGAACAGGAGTGTGTTTGATGGAAACTGGAAATTGAGTTCAATTTCTGATTATTAGATTTTTTGTTTAAATTGCATGGAACAGTTATCAAACTAGCTTTCAAAACTTGCTGCTTTTTTTGCCTCCCTGCACTCCAGTCTCTACTGCTTGTAATTTAGTGTTTTTGAGTTAATGTAAACTGTTCGTATTGCACTTGGGATGAGATCTATGGTTTATTTCACCTTTACTGCCCTGAAGATGAACATGCCGAGACATTTTTATCTGTACCTCCAGTACAACCAAGGAGGTGGTTCCATTGTCCATGTCCAGTACCATGAGTCAATATAACTTCCCTAAAATAAGTGATTTCAAGTCTTTGTTAAATGATGTCATCATATAAAACTAGGCTTTGGAAAGTGGGAACTAGAATTGGAATCAATTTTGTCGGCTTGGCTACTCTTTGCTCATGTATTTATAATGACTGCAGTTTTGCAGTTAGGATCCTGTTTTCAATTATGCCACAACAAACGTAAATTAATTGTACAACCATCATAATTTCTAAGTAATGGATTTATCCCAATGTGTGAAAAATACTTGGTGATTCAGGAATCATCAGTTTAGATTTCCAGAACTTGTGAATAAATTGAATTTCATCAGTTTGTTTGAAAAGAACAAATATTGTACAAGCAAGGTAAATGTAATGGAATTTGTCTGTGTTTATTTTCCTTGAATGCTATAGCTATCAGATCATTGCATCTTGCAGGTTTGATGGAAGCTGCAAATTAGCCTCTTATGTATTTTTAAATTATGCTAACAAGCTGAAACAGCAGTGTTATAATGAGTTATTAAGATGCCTGATTAAACTGGGGTAGCTTGTCAACCTTATTTTAACATAAATAAAATGTTTATCCAGTGGCCAGCCTTCATTTAACCTGCACAAAAAGGGGCTATATTAACGTGGCAGCTTTGGTGCATAGCCCTGAAATATGCAAACCACCATGTGCACTGCACCCTGTCTTCTACGTGGAGTTCTAGTTTGGTCCCTTTTAGCTTGGATGACATAAAGTCTCATTGGGCCTCAATGCTGGAATTGTCTCAATCCCCGACCTCTGGGAGCTGGTGTAAAGTTAATGGCTGGTATATCACTGAATTGAGATTTGTGTATGTGTACCCCAGGAATGCAGCTGAACCACTTGAACATGGCTGATGTCCTTTTTCTTAAAAAAAAAAATACAGAATTCGTAAGCACTTCAAAAAGGACATGGAATTGGTTGCTCCAGAGGTGAAGTAGGCACTATTTCTCTTTCTCCATCTCGATGAGATGGCAGTTAGGCATCAGATGCATGCTAGTCCGTGCAGGCAGGCTGTCCCTCCTATTTAACAAATGTGGGTTCTCTGTTAGAGGCCATGAAAATCTTTGACTGTGATCAAAGCAAGAAGGCTGGCAGTCTGTCTGTGGGTGCTATTGCTCTGAGTATGTGGGTCAGTGAGGGGAGAGATTAATTCCCTGGGCTAGCAGGCATTCAGCTGATCCTTCCCACCAGGCTGCTGCTGAAAAGCTTCCCCTCTGGGATTTCAGCCTGGTACTGATGATCCAGGCATCTCCTACCCTTGCAGAATGGTTTCTGGGTCTTTAGTCCTCTTTGTACAGAAAGAGAATTAATAGGAGGAGGGCCTAATCTTCGAGTTGCAAATTACTGCCTTGGCCCGGATGCCTCTACTTCTCATTTCCATTCTCTCCTGGAAACTGATGTACCTAATCTCACTGGATGTACACAACTGCAATCTTGGTCTTGGTCTCATTAAGCTGAGGGCAGCAAGATTTCCAGCATACGTTGTCCTGGGCTCTGCACCATCTGAATTACTGGGTTAGTAAGAGGTGAACAGAGAATACTTCCTTTTCGGGACCAAAGGAGAACTCTCAGTAAAGCAGGGGGTTTTTCCATATTCTGGCTTATGTCCAGGTTATCCTTAAAGATGGTCTGCTAGGCTATTCCAGAGGATAGTTAAGAGTCAACCACAAAGTGGGTCTGGAGTCACATGTGGCCCAGATTAGATAAAGATGACAATTTTGTTCCCTAAATGATTTTATTGAACCAGATGGTTACGCAGTCACCAATAGGCTCGGTTTTAATTCCAGTTTTTTACTCAAATCAAATTTCATGATCTGCCAAAGTAGGATTTGAATTAAGGTCTCTGAAAATTAGCCTGCGTCTGCTGAATTGTTAGTGACATTACTTTTATGTCATTGCCTCCTCTTTCTAACAATAAAATGTGTTCTTCCTTAATATATTTGTGTAGATGGCAGTGGAAAGTAAAATCCAGTGAACAAGGGGGAGAAAATTTTTTGTTTTAAATACCTGTCACCAGAATTCTGCTTTCTTCCAAAAGTCACTTATTTCTTGGTTCCTGTGAACTGTATGTGGCAGGTTACCCAGCAATTCAGCCCAATTGGAAACTATTCATGAAGGAGCTTGATATTGCTTAATGATGGGTATCATGCTGAACAAGATCCTATCCTCAAATCAAGGTCCATTCTGCTATCTTCAGGCACTAATCATTTATGCAAGCACACTGCATGTCATTGAGGTCCCTAACAAAGAATACCTCAGCATGCTAAACATAATACAGTGAAAACAGATTCTACTGAGGGAGGGAAGAGGAGGTGCATGATGTGCATTGATTTTAATTAGTCTAAAAAAAAAGCCTCCGAACTATTACTCAACGGTCAGCGTTGACACTCAAATCATTGTGCTCCTAACAACAATGTTTCATCTGCCAATTAGAATTACAAGATCATTTAGGCTTTGGGCTTTGTCACTATCACTGCTACAGCTGCTTCATCTTGGCTGGAGTTTGTTCACTGGTGCAGCGACCATGCTCATCCTGGACTTTGAAGCAAGCTGCCCATAGAATGTTATAGAGATAACAAGGTGTAGAGCTGGATGAACGTAGCAGGCCAAGCAGCATCAGAGGAGCAGGAAAGCTGACGTTTCAGGTCTAGAAATGGGGGAGGGGAAAGGGATTCTGAAATAAATAGGGAGAGAGGGGGAGGCAGATAGAAGATGGATAAAGGAGAAGATAGGTGGAAAGGAGATAAACAGGTCAAAGAGGCAGGGGCGGACCCAGTAAAGGTGAGTGCAGGTGTGGAGTTAGTGGAGGATAGGTCAGTCCAGGGAGGACGGACAGATCAAGGAGGCGGGATGAGGCTGGTAGGTAGGAGATGGGGTTGGGGCTTGAGGTGGGAGGAGGGGATAGGTGGGAGGAAGGACAGGTTAGGGAGGCAGGGACAAGCTGGGCTGGTTTTGGGATGGGGTACGGGGAGAGGAGATTTTGAAGCTTGTGAAGTCCACATTGATACCATTGGGCTGCAGGGTTCCCAAGCGAAATATGAGGTGCTGTTCCTGCAACCTTCGGATGGCATCGTTGTGGCACTGCAGGAGGCCCAGGATGGACATGTCGTCTGAGGAGTGGGAGGGGGAGTTGAAATTGTTCACGACTGGGAGGTGCAGTTGTTTGTAGCGACCTGAGCGTAGGTGTTCCACAAAGTGGTCTCCAAGCCTCTGCTTGGTTTCCCCGATGTAGAGGAGGCCACATCGGGAACAGCGGATACAGTATACCACGTTAGCAGACGCGCAGGTGAACGTCTGTTTGATGTGGAAAGTCTTCTTGGGGCCTGGGATGGGGGTGAGGGGGGAGGTGTAGCACTTCCTGCGGTTGCAGGGAAAAGTGCCGGGGGTGGTGGGGAGTGTGGAGCAGACGAGGGAGTCACGGAGAGAGTGGTCCCTCCGGAAAGGGTGGGAAGGGAAAAACGTCTTTGGTAGTGGGGTCAGATTGCAGATGGCAGAAGTGCCGGAGGATGATGCACTGGATTTGGAGGTCGGTGGGGTGGTACGTGAGGACAAGGGGGATCCTGTTTTGGTTGTTATTGCGGGGAGGGGGTGCGAGGGATGTGTTGCGAGAAATGCGGTTGAGGGCATTTGCGACCACTGTTGGGGGGAAGTTGTGGTCCTTGAAAAACGAGGACATCTGGGAGTGGAATGCCTCATCCCAGGAGCAGATGCGGCGGAAGCGAAGGAATTGGGAGTAGGGGATGGCATTTTTGCAGGAAGGTGAGTGGGAGGAGGTGTATTCTAGATAGCTGTGGGAGTTGGTAGGCTTGAAATGGATATCGGTTTCCAGGTGTTTGCCAGAGATGGAAACAGAGAGGTCCAGGAAGGAGAGAGAGGTATCAGAGATAATTTCAGCTGGACTAAGATTGGGGTGGAAGGTGTTGGTGAAGTGGATGAACTGTTCGAACTCCTCGTGGGAGCCCGAGGCGACGCCAATACAGTCATCAATGTAATGGAGGAAGAGGTGGGGTTTAGGGCCAGTGTAGCTACGGAAGAGGGATTGTTCCACGTAACCTACAAAGAGGCAGGCATAGCTTGGGCCCATGCAGGTACCCATGGCCACCCCCTTTGTCTGTAGGAAGTGGGAGGAATTGAAAGAGAAGTTGTTCAGGGTGAGGATGAGTTCAGATAAGCGGATGAGGGTGTCAGTGGAGGGGGTACTGGTCAGGCCTGCGGGACAGGAAGAAGCAGAGGGTGTTTAGGCCATCAGTATGGGGAATACAGGTGTATAGGGACTGGACGTCCATGGTAAAGATGAGGTATTGAGGACCAGCGAATCGGAAGTTTTGGAGGAGGTGGAGGGTGTGGGTGGTGTCACGGACGTAGGTGGGGAGTTCCTGGACCAAGGGGGAGAAAATCCCCCTCGTCCTCAAGTACCACCCCACCAACCTCCGAATCCAACGCATCATCCACCGGCACTTCCAGCATCTGCAATCCGACCCCACCACCAAAGACATTTTTTCATCCCGACCCTTATCTGCCTTCCGGAGGGACCACTCTGTCCATGACTCCCTCGTCCGCTCCAAACTCCCCTCCAGCCCCATCACCCCCAGCACTTTTCCCTGCAACCGCAGGAAGTGCTACACCTGCCCCTACACCTCCCCCCTCACCCCCATCCCAGGCCCCAAGAAGACTTTCCACATCAAACAGACGTTCACCTGCACATCTGCCAATGTGGTATACTGCATCCGCTGTTCCCGACGTGGCCTCCTCTACATCGGGGAAACCAAGCAGAGGCTTGGAGATCACTTTGTGGAACACCTACGCTCAGGTCGCTACAAACAACTGCACCTCCCAGTCGTGAACAATTTCAACTCCCCCTCCCATTCCTCAGACGACATGTCCATCCTGGGCCTCCTGCAGTGCCACAACGATGCCATCCGAAGGTTGCAGGAACAGCACCTCATATTTCGCTTGGGAACCCTGCAGCCCAATGGTATCAATGTGGACTTCACAAGCTTCAAAATCTCCCCTCCCCGTACCTCATCCCAAAACCAGCCCAGCTCATCCCTGCTTTCCTAACCTGTTCTTTCTCCCACCTATCCCCTCCTCCCACCTCAAGCCCCAACCCCATCTCCTACCTACCAGCCTCATCCTGCCCCCTTGACCTGTCCATCCTCCCTGGACTGACCTATCCTCCACTAACTCCACACCTACACTCACCTTTACCGGCTCCATCACCGCCCCTTTGACCTGTCTGTCTCCTCTCCACCTATCTTCTCCTTTATCCATCTTCTATCTGCCTCCCCCTCTCTCCCTATTTATTCAGAATCTCCTTCCCCTCCTTCATTTCTGATGAAGGGTCTAGACCCGAAACATCAGCCTTCCTGCTCCTCTGATGCTGCTTGGCCTGCTGTGTTCATCCAGCTCTACATCTTTTTATCTCAGATTCTCCAGCATCTGCAGTTCCTACTATCTCTGAACCGTAGAATATGTTTGTTTTAATTATGGTATGTTTTCACCTCTGCTGAATGTTTCTCTTTAAGCTAGTTTGAGGGTATCTCTGAAGTCCAACACCATCAATGTTATCAAACAGGCTAAACAGCCAACCAGTTCTGAAGAAGGGTCACTGGACCTGAAATGTTAACTCTGCTTTCTCTCCACAGATGCTGACAGACTTGCTGTGTTTAGCAGCAATTTCTGTTTTTACTTCTGATTTTCAGCATCCATAGTTTTTGAAAGCAGGAATCATATTGAAGAATAATCACACAAAAACAACAAACTAGTTTTTTTTTCTGAAGAAGGGTCTCGATCCGAAACGTCAACTTTCCTGCTCCTATGATGCTGCTCGGCCTGCTGTGTTCATCCAGCTTCGCAACATTTTATCTCAGATTCTCCAGCATCGGCAGTTCCTACTATCTCTATCCTAAACTAATTTTGTTGTTCAGCTTTCATAATTTATCGAAATTAAAATAAAAGATTGTAGCATATGTATGGGATTAAAGTAGAATCTGAAATACTTTTAAAGTTTTTCAAAGATTCATAAATTTCTATCTTCAAATGGAGAAATTTGACATTTCGCAAATATAAAATTAGTCGCTTAGTAGTAAATACATACCACAACAAAATCAGTTGCATCTGATTCAATATGGCACAATGTTTTTATAGTTTTTAACAGTGAGACCAATAATGTAATAAGTGTGTGTTCCAATTGAAACAGTGACTTCTGATTTTCATCTGCACCTGTTCCACGTCCAGGAACAGGGAATCAATAGCAACAGTTTCTGGATTTTGCATTTATTTTGCATTTGCAAATTTCAGAAGTGATGTCGGTTTTACCGTAATTATGCAGAATTTTGATAGTTTTGCAATCATTAAAACTGCAAAATCCATGCCAAACTGTTGGCAAGTGTGTTGTGACAAGAGGTTATCCTTGCTACCTCACTCCAAAGGAGCACTTCCTAAAGTTTCCTATTGAACAAAGTTATTGATAGTACTTCAATTTTTTTGGGAATTCAGGCTCATGAGCCTGACATGGAAGCCAGGGTTTCTGCTGTGTTTTGAAGGGAATGGAATCTTATAAAATGAACTTTCTATCCATGATGAGGGGTCTATAGTGATAAACTCACTATAAGCTTTAAATGTAAAAGTTTCTTTTAGGATTTCCTCCCAGCCAACATACTCAGACATTATTTTAATGAAGTCATTGGGTGAAATTCATTCCTTTTTGGTGTGGTGAGATTAATGACAAATTAAATGAATTAATCAGGCATGAGCAAACAATATAAAATTCTTGACATCAAGAAAAACCCACCCAATTTTGTCCTCAACCTTAAGATGGCTAGTTCAGAATCTCACCCTCGAGTGGGCACAAACTTATTTGCACGTCATTAATATCCCAAACTGCCTTACAAACATAATGCTTCCAATTCCTCCCTTCTGTAAATAATCTAGATGGTGCACAAGTGTGATGGATGAAACAAAGTGGGTACCTGGTGACTTGTCTCATCAGTGTCCATTGCAACTCTTGGAATGCCCGTGCCAGACATCTAGCTTTTCTTCATGTGAAGCCATTTCTTCAGTATGAGGTGCTTCCATAGTCATTAGGCACATTTTTCCTTGACTCTTCATCCATGCAACTTAGCATTTGCAAAGCACTAGCCTCATCAGCTCATCACACCTGCTCTTGGACCAACCCAGCTACCACTTCAGGTCTTCAACTATCTACTTTGGAGCTGACGGACAGCTGGAACTTGCATGCTTCTGCCAGATCACTTCATACTCAGGGACAGCCAGTCATCTCGTATATCCATGCAGAATGTTTTGCACAGACATGGTGCCAGGCATTCTATGGGTCTTAGCTTGCTTTTTAGTGCATAATGTTTGTAGCTTTGAGTTTCAGCAGGCCAAAACACAGGCTGGCTGCTTTATTAGCGCAGAGATCTTTACTATGAGCTTTCAGGCAGCCAGTCTCTGTGGGGTTTTTTGTTGTGCAGAAGTAGATATAGGCAGCTTGTAGCAGTGGGCAGCAATGAAGAGTAAATGTATCAGTCAAAGAAGGGATGGACATATCACTGTATTTCACCATGCTTGGTCAATATCACAGGTGCAGCATATGTCAGCATCTTAGACAGCAAATGTAGACACTACATATACTTAAGGAAATATTGATGTGTCAAAGGATGTGAATTTTTAATGGAGTGAGGATGGACTACAATCATTCAGGAGTTACCGCCTTGGTAAGTCAAGGGGGACATCTGGTTACAATCTAGGGAGTTGGCCTAATCAATCAGGAACTTGGACAAATTTGAGTCCAGCGTCCCCTGTCCTTCAAGCCTGGAGATTGGGTCATGTTCAGTTCTCCAAGTCCAGTACCAGCAGTCAGAGATTACATGAAGGTCAGTTAGACTGCTGCTGAGAGATCAGTCCAGAACTCAGAGGCTGATGTATCATCGGAGTCAACAGAGACAGCAGCTGAAAGGGGAACATGAAGAATGGAGGAAAACGATGCATCATGGGTGGAACCTGCAAGTCACTCTCACGAGCATAAAGTTGGAACCTTGCCATGTTAACTCAAATGTCAACTCTGCAATAACTTAAAACATTGGCTTTGAAACTCTGCTAAGGGCAATTGCAGTAATCCTGCCTCCACTGATTAAGCAATGCCACCCATCCGCTTTCAATTCTCATTTTATCTGGAGGTCAGTAACTGTCAAAGTTTGCAGAGAACAATTTATTGACCCATCCAATCATAAACATTAGGTAATGATGTTTATTTAATGAGCTGGTGCAAGCACAGTGGGCCAAATGCCCCCCTTGTGCAGCATAACACGTCTGTAATTCTGATTACATTGTGTGCACTGATTACCTCATTTCATGAAACCTCAGCAACTCTGACTTTAACAAGGAACTTAAAAGCAGAACCTAAAGTTCCATTTCACAATGACATTCCACACCAACTAGTGGAAGACAATGCAATGCAGCCATACCCTCCCACTGAGAGGTAAGTCTGCAACTTCATGGCCTCTGACGTTGGGGGTGGGGGGCTGCTTCATGCTGACTTACTGGTAGAAATCTACTCCCAATGAGTCTGGACATTTTTGTCCACTGTGCAACTGGTTAAGGTGAAATACCTCAAAGCTCCATACTGAGGAATTACAATTAGCCCCTTGGACAACCTCCATGCCACATTGTGTGAGGGAATCACAAACAGGTTGATGATTAAGGATGTGAAGACTTGTGTGTTCCTTCAATAATATTGCAACATCTCTCCTATTTTCCCTTCTCAAATAGGGTCAGAAAAAGCCATGAAAAATGATCCCACGTAACCAGGGTGAAGTATAAGAAAAGATTAAAGAAGTTTAAACTTCGCTGTTTAAAGTTTAGAGGACTAAAAAGGACCACAGTAAAGCAACTTTAGTATCAAACAGTAGAGAATCAAAAACACGATTGCTGGGTAAGTTAGGTCAGTATATTAACAGAATAGAAATTAAAATCATGAAGGTTACAACTTTTTTTAAGAATGAACTTCTGTAAAATCTGTGGCATAATTCCATTAAATACAACTTGTCTACTGCTAGCTGTTGATTAACATCAATATTTGTGTCTCTGCTGACAGGAGGAAAATTAACATGCGCCGATATTGTGAAAGAAGCATGGATAAGATTGCAGCAATTTTTGGTGACTGAGTATCTTCCATTATTGGGGCTTTAGTATGTTTCATTACTGCTACAAATTAAGATTGAAGAAATGCATCCTATGATTTCAAGAAATTTTAAGCTTAAAAGATCAGGTAAATATACCCAGCAACAAAGAGCTATTACATAAGCAAAAGCTATGACAAGTGAATTCAGGTTTCACTGTGAACTTCACTCAAATGCATCGAGCTCTGGTGATTGTTACATTCTAATTAAAATCTGCATGTTGCGCAAGTTTTATCCACTTATTCCTTTTACTAATGAATTGAAGTCAATCACCAAATGACTTATTTCGCCTGGTAATAAGATAAATACAATGGTATTGAGTCACAAGGAATATGTTTGCAAAGGTTAAATAAATATCATAATCAAAGGTTGAAATTCCAGTAACATCTCAAGGAATGAATAGAAGTTTGATTTAAAAGACTGTTAAAGCCAAGGAAGAATATAGTTTGTTTATTAATTCCTACGTAACACATTTGCTTTGTAAAAATCTCCTCAGATTTCTGGTGCACTGACTTCCAAATCTAGGTTTGTTCTGTTGACTCAATGTAACATTTTGACTATTCAGATAGTAAGTTCGCTGTAAAGTCCAGGGAAGTAGCCGGAGAACGCAAACAGGGAAATAACCATAATTTGGCCATTATTGATAGACAATTCTAAATAACAAACCAGTAATGTACCTTTATAAGAGATAACAAGGTGCAGAGCTGGATGAACACAGCAGGCCAATCAGCATCATAGGAGCAGGAAAGCTGACGTTTCGGGCCCAGACCCTTCTTC
>JAHRHZ010000223.1:25491755-25533539 GCA_024137785.1 Ginglymostoma cirratum
TGATGCTGCTTGACCTGCTGTGTTCATCCAGCCCCATGCTTGTTATCACAAACATATAAGTACCATCTCAAGGTTAAAGACTTGGTCAATTTTATCAATGAATATTATCGATAACTCATCCAGGAGTGCACAACCAACGTCCAAGAGGAGGTTTCAAAGGGTTTACCAATTTGACTGATTATGCGTATAGGGCAATTACACTCAAATCAGCATAGTCCCTGGGGCTGAAGGGATACATGAGGTCAGCAGACAGCAACCGGAAGATATCGTCAGCAACAGAGTGACCTTTGAAAAAGTCAGCTGTTCTAAACTGCTGCATCCTGGTGAAAAATCATCTGGCAACAGACAGTAACTTGTAGAGATGGTTCTAGCAGCTCATCTGGTGACAGTCAGATTCTGACTTCGAGGCAAGCCCTGATTTCCTCTGGTTTGGGGACGAGGGATAATTTTGACAGTTAACTGACCAGGGTGAATCCCAGGTCTGCCTAACCCCTGAACTCCGGGTGGATCCCACCTCTGTCACAGATCCTGCCTTTCCCTGTTCAGGCTCTGGTTGTTTCTGACCAGGCATTTGCAAGCAATCATTTCAATAACTCATCAGACAGTAGGTTAGGTTAGATAACTCTTTCATATAACCTCGCTGGATTGGAGTATTAATATGATGCAGATTCATAGTCTAACTTATCAAAGCACCTACCAGGAATACTTGATAGTACATTTTGAGGTTAGGATGTCATGTTTATCCAATGTTTAAATGATATTTTTAATGTATTTGAAATTTAGAGATGTGAAGAAGGCTCATTTTCCTACCGTCCCTGTTTAGTGTGTGTTTATTACATACTGATTAGCCCAATGTCTACACATAATTGACACATGGTGCTGGGAAGAGGGAAGGATATTAATATGGGAAGTGATAAACAGATCAGGACAGAAAAGGGATAGTGAGTATGAAATTGATGGATAAAGCTACAGGATACAAAAATCTTTAAAGGACGAAACTAAAAGCTTTGAATCTGAAAGTGCATCATGTTTGAAATAAAACAGATAAAGTGATAACTCAAATAGAAATAATGAAGTACAATCTGGAGTCATTACTGAGATATCACTATAGTATGACATAGATTAGGAACAGAACATTGAAGGGTACATGACATGTAGGAAGGACAGAAAGCTCAGAAAAGCAATGATAAAGGCTCAAATTCACTTGTTGAGTTGTGTACAGGTTGCCTGACAGTAACCACATGGTGGGATGGGGTATAATCATAGGAGCCTCTCAGAATGACATGGTGAAAATCATGGGTATCTTAATCAATGTATAGTTTGGAAAAAGCAGATCGCCATAGGTAGCCTGGATGAGTTCATAGACTGTTTCCAACGAAGTTTCTTATGACAGCATGGTCTGGAGCTAAGTAGAGAACACTATACTAGACCCTGTACTGTGTAACAAGATGGCATTAATTAACAAACTCATAGTGAAGAAAGCAGTGACCATAAAATGGTTGCATGTTGCATTCACTTTCAGGGAGACAATCATGGATTCAGGATTCATTTTAACCCTAAAAGGGGCAATTTTGAGGGTACAAAAGCAGGACTTATTAAAGTGAACCAGCAAATTTGGTTAAAGAACAGATCAATAAAGGTACAGTACAGACATCTAAAGGGATATTTCAAATATATAAAATAAAATTCCAGTGAGAAAAAGGTTCCATCATTTACAGATAACTAAAAAGGTAAGAATAGTGTAAAAGTTCAAGAAAAAGTAATTGAGCAAAGATGGATTGACATTTAGAAGGTTGGACAGAATATTAAAACCAGCAAAGAATGACCAAAAAAAAGTACTGAGGTAAAATTAGAATACAAGAGAAAGTAAGCTAGAAATATAAGAACAGATTACAAGGGTTTCTTTTTTAAGAAAATGAGTAAACACTGAACATTGGTCCAACATAAAGCAAGTCCGGGGATTCATAATAGAAAATAAGGAGATAGTGAATGAAATGAGCAGATATTTTGCATCATCCTTCACTACAAAGGATACAAGTAACATTCCAGAAATGAGGGCCAATCAGGAAATGAAAGCAAGAGAGGAACTCAAGAATATTACAATCTGCAGGGAATTAGTACTGTGCAAATTGTTAGAGCTGGGGCCTGACAAGTCCTTGGGTCATATAAGAAGTCGCTAGAGAAATAGTTAATATGTTGGTTGTAACGTTCAAAAATTCTCTAGGTTTTGGGAAAGTTCTATTAGATTGGAAAATAGTGAATATAACTCTTCTTTCAAAAACTGAGGCAGATGAGAGAGCAAAAACTACAGCTCAGTTAACTTAGCATCTGCCATAAGGAAGTTGTGAGAAGCTTTATTATTAAAGACAGTACAGTCTCTTGGTAAAGTTCAAGGTAATCGGATGAAGAAAACATCATTTTGTAAAAAATAAAATCATGTTGAACCAATTTATTGGAGTTCTTTGAGGAAGTAACTTGTACTGTAGATAAAGGGACCTGGTGGGTGTAAATTTCTGGAAGGTATTTGATAAGATACTATATTAAAGACTATTGTGCAAAATAAAAAACCTAATAGTGTGGGGGTTAACATATTGGCATTGACAGAAAATTGGCTGGCTAACTGGAAACAGGGAGTAGACGTAAATGGAACTTTTCTCTGGTTAGCAAGATATAATGAATGGTGTGCTACAGGGATCAGTGTTGAAGCCTCAACTTCTTGCAACTTATATAAATGACTTGGATGAATGGTTAAAGTTATGGTTGCTAAATTTATTGATCACAAAAAGATAGGTAGAAATGAAAGTTGTGAAGAGGACTTAAGGAGGCTAGAATGGGATACAGATAATTTAAGTGAGAGGGCAAAGATCTGGCAAACTATGTTTAACATAGGAAAATATGGAATTGTCCATTCTTCCATGGCAGGAAGAATGAAAAAGAAGCATATTTTCTAAATGGGTTGAGGTTCTGGAGTTCTGAGATGCAAATGCATCTCAGTGTTGCTGCGTGAATTTGCCAAGGATTAGCTTGCAGGTTCTACAAGTAATTAGGAAAGCTAATAGAATGATATCATTTATTGTGGAGGAAATTAAATAAAAATGTAAGGAGGCTATGCTTCAGTTATACTGGGCATTGAGACACAACATGTGGAGAATTGTGTACAGTATTGCTTTCCTTATTTAGGCAAAGATATAGATGTGCTATAAGTAGATCAAAGAAGGTTTGCTAGAATAATAACTGGAATGAGCAGGTTGTCTCATGAAGGAAGGTTGGACAGGCTAGGCTTGTATCTGCTGAAGATTGCTGAACAAGAGGTGGACGTACAGGTCAAAAAAAAACCATAAAGCTACAATTACCTCTGCAAAATCAAATGGATACAAAGGCAGCTTCTTTGATTTCTGCTTCATTTACACCAAAAGTGGAGATATACCTCAATTGCAGTTTGTAGCTTGTGTACAAGTACTAACAAATGAATCTTTAAACCCTCCTGCAAATTACACACACTTTGAATTACCAAGCATGCAATATGTACAGATAAAGAATGTTCTCATTTTTGTCATTGAATAAATAATTTTCGTAGAGAAAAATTGTTTGTTCCATGCAATGGGGTTGGGATGTTAGAGGAAACTTTATAACACGGGGATAATGTAATAAGGAAAATGGTCAGAAGTAACTCCCCTATCTATCCCACATTTTATTTTATATAGTTTTGAGACAGTGAAAAGACAAGGTGCAGTGCAATGACTATGTTGTCAAAATTATTACGTTGAAAATCTGATGACAAGATTGTCTAGTCAATACCTGGGCCACATTTACCTTGAGACTATTGAATTAATACATTAAATTGCCTTTGATTAGAATGGTTGAATTCTTTCCAGGGTAAGAATCAGTCATTTAGGACTGAGATTAGGAGACATATCTTGACTCAGAGCATTGTGACTGTTTGGAAGTCTCTTCTCTAGAAAACTGTGGATGCTCATTTAATAAGTATATTCAAGATGGAAATATTGGAACATTGAGGCAATCAGGAGATATAGAAATAGGGTGCAATAACATTACTCGTGCATCAAAGATTTAAATTTATACAAATGCATAAAGTTAGAAAGTAAATTCAAACTAAAATTTAATTGTCAAATTTAAGTCAAGAATTCTTCCTTTTTAATTATTGATTTTTAGATTATTTAAATTTGCTAATATAATAAGTTATGAAATACATTATTTAAATTATTTAATGAAGTGTCAATTATTAATTGCAGTCAGCACTGAATTAAGGTTTAAATTAGTTAAGTGATTGTGAATCTCAGTAAAGGAGCTAATTAAATGCTACATAATGATGTAATATGAAATTAGTGATGAAACTAAATTCAGAGATTAAACCCTCCATTTCAGCTCACTGCTTTACAAAGCTCCTTAAAACCTACATTCTGACCACATCAATCATCTCACATTTCATTACAATAAAGAAGCTAAATAAATATAAATCGTCGTTGAGTAAATTGATTCCAAAATGTAGTCAGTAATTAACTTTGCAGCGACAAGTGTGAAAGTGATATCAGTTCAGATTTCAGCCAGACAGGACATTGTTTACATTGCTTTGCTCCTGCTTGGGATGTCTAACGGACCTGTTTAAGAGAGATTCCACACATGTCTAGATGCACGTATGGACAGAGCTCTCTTCTAACATATATAAATGAAAATGTTTAGGAGGGTAAAAGAGAATCTGTACTCTCTAAGTGATTAAATGTTCAAGTAGGTCAATTGAATATTCAGTGGTAACCAATGGATTTACCCTCCGTGAGGTACAAACCATAATCTGGACTACACCCAACACCTCCTTCTCAAGAGATCTGACTTTGTTTCATTGGAGGCCGTGCCTCTTGTTTTATACTGCCAGATTAGAACTGGTACAAACGGGAAATCGTTTTGTATCAATGTTAAACTAGCAATAGAAAAGAAATGGTGAGTCAAAGAATAAAAACCAAATCAATAGCTTACATTAATAGCATTACAATCATCCCAGACTGGTGTTACATTTTGATCTCTGAAATCGATGCATGATACCACACTGAGTTTTTTTTATTCAATCATGAGATATGAGCTTTGTTGGTTGGCCAACATTTATTGCCTGACCTCAGTTGCCATGAGAAGCTGGTGGTTCTGTTTATAAAGTTAACATTGAATCTATTACTGCAATAAAAAGGTGGAATGGTTGACCAGTTCAGTATTTCCAATATTTTCTGTTATTATTGCAGGTTTCCAGAATCTGCAATATTTTGCTTGTTAGAGACTGTTGCTGCCCTTTGCCAGCAGTGCTGAGTGAAATTGGATGAACATTGTTCAGAATATAGTCTGTACTGTCTGTATAAAAGAAAAACCTTCATAATTTTAAACCAAAACAAAACCCATGTAGTCAAACATTCTATAATTCCTGATCTCTGTGTGGAGCCAACACAGTCTGCCCTCCCATTCATATATTAGACATACACTTTTCCTGTTTTTCTATGGTATAAAATTTATTCGCAATGAATAGTCATAAGCAAATGTAACATAAACCTTACAAAAATGTGATTGTTATTAATCTAGTGTAATATTGTTAATAATAGTGTTAATAATCTAGGCAAGCTAGTAGAGTTAACAACTATATCAAAATATATTTCTGAATCAGAATGCTAAACAGTTGTGTCAATGGGCTGAATGATCTTTTCTTATCTTTGTGTTCATTGTGGCTCAGTTGGATGCGCTCCTGCTTTTGAGTCACAAAGTTCTGAATTTATGTCCTACTTCAGGGATTGAACAGAAAAATCTAAACTGATATTCCATTGCAGTACAGAGGGAGTTTGACGAAGTTGGTGGTGCTGTATTTCAGAAGTGATGTTGAACTGAGGTTGGGCCTGCCTGCTTGGCTGGATGTAAAGATCATTTTGAAGAAGTCTAGGGGAATTATCCCTGGTGTTCTGATCAATGGTTGTCCCTGAATCAACATTACAAGGATATATTATCTAGCTGTTATCACAATGCTGTTCACACCATGTTTTCCACATTACAACAGTGATGAAACTTCACTACACGTCATTGGCTGTAAACGCATTTAGAGGTTCCTGGTGGTCATGAAAAGCACTTTGTAAATACAAATCGTTCTCTTTTTCTGTGACTTTCTGTTATGGTGTTAAATTATGGAGTAATAATTATATTTGAAGCTCAAAGTATTTTCAATCATTTCATGCTGGTTATGAATTTAATAATCTAATGTTTCTAGTTGTTGATTTTATATGAATTACTATTTAGATCAATCTTTTTCAAGTTGGTGAAATGTCCTGTGCATTCTTGCAACAATAACAAATCTTCCTGACATTTAAACAAAAATAGATCTCAATCTTTGTCTGTCAAACAGTTCACATATAATTTACTATGGAAAATTTCTATTAATAGTGACTCTTGGCCTTGGTATATGCAGGTTGGCAATGTGTAGTAGCCAGCTGTGTGACAAATACTGAGGCATGGCCAGTATTTAGTCAACTCTAAGGTCTGTATTTAATGAATAGCTCCTACTAGTTGCTAAAAATAACCCTCTTTTGGAACTAGAGAAATGTAGCCCTGTAGTTATTAGAGTCAAAAGTTTGAAAATAGTTCCACAGTTGCTAATTATACCATAACCAATGCAACCAGGCTTCTATATCTAGGAATAAAATGCTGGGAGCCCTGACTGGAACCACACATGTTTCCAATACTCCAAAAGTGGATTGTGTGGATGAACTGAATTCCAGGGAGAGCACCTGTGTTGGAGAGCAGCAGATTTCAACACTTCACAGTCTAAGGGAATAAATGGAACTGTAGCCTATGCAGTTTACTTCAGTCAAGATGATGCGTTCATAAATAAGCCTGATCAGTAACATCAGGAGATTGACCCTTTCTTAATATCACTAGGGTTGATGATACATTTGATGCATATGATTTGGCACAGGCCAGTGGAAAGATATTGGTCTTCTTTACTTGTTCAGCTCTTTGAGAACTGATTGAATTACGTCAGTAGTCACACAACACCAGGTTAGAGTCCAACGGGTTTATTTAAAATCGCACAAGCTTTCGAAGTGCAGCCCCTTCATCAGGTGCAGTGAGAGAGCAGAGCGCACAGACCCAGAGTTTATAGGCAGAGAGATCAAAAGATCATAGTCCTTTTGGGATCCTCTCTGCTTTCTTGTATTTCTGCGGAACTTGATGTCCATGTCGATATGTGTGATCTTCTAAGAGATCCTCTCCCCTTTGAGCTGGCAGTTTGTGGTGTCAATGATAGCCATGAAGTGGTGATGCCAGTGTTGGACTGAGGAGGACAAGGTCAGAAGTCACATGACACCAGGTTATAGTCCAATAGGTTTATTTGAAATCACACAAGCTTTTGGAGCACTGCCTGTAAACTCTGGGTCTGTGTGCTCTGGTCTCTCACTGCACCTGACGAAGGGGCTGCGCTCCGAAAGTTTGTGTGATTTCAGGTAAACCTGTTGGACTCTAATCTGGTGTTGTGTGATTTCTGACTTTGTCCACCCCAGTCCAACACCAGCACCTCCACATCATGATTGAATTACATCAGGAACCAGTTGGTGCCTGAAAAGCTGATACTCACCTTTCAGTCAAATTGGTGGTGCAGATTTCAACCTAGATTTAATCAAAGTCAAAAATGACCTCCTCGATATGATCACTGTGCATTAAACCTCCCCATCCTGATTAACATCTTTAGCAAGGGTGAGCACACCATTCTCCTCCAATGCCTCTTCCCTTGCCTAGCTTAGCAGAGTTCGGCTTGGCTAGTTTCATTATTAATTAGCAAGCCTTGGACAGAGCGATTCATGGAAAGAATTTTTTTCACTCTCACACAATTACTTCAGAGGACCCCAATGTCTCATTATACTTCCCATTTACATGGTGCCCCTCAACCACATCATCTGAAGACATGATGTCAGATTCCATATTTGTGGTGATAGCATCCAGCCCGACCTCACCAGCTCATCTCTCAATCCTTCCTGCCTCTGGTGTCAGACAGTTCAGCCATCAGTTCTGAAGAAGGGTCACTGGACCTGAAATGTTGACTCTGCTTTCTCTCCACAGATGTTGCTAGCCTTGCTGAGTTTCTTGAGCAATTACTGTTTTTGTTTCAGCCAATACCCTCTCTCCTTGATCATACATTGGCATCTTACTTAAAGAATTCTGGTGAAAACATTGTCCATGCTTTTATGACATCTAAACTTGAATATTCCAACTTCCCACTCTGCTCTTAATAAGAGTTGAACTAATTCAAAACCATGTTTAATTCACATTGCATCCTGCTTTCCATTGCCTCTATGTTGGCTTGCCAATATTGATTTCAGGTTCACCAAAGATTCAGTTTTAAAATTCAAGTTCCCTATTCCAAATCCTCCATGTCCTTGCCCATCTTGTTCTCTGTAACCTGCCTGAGCCTTACAACCTTCTATATTCTTCAAAATAATGGCCTGTTATAGAGTCATACAGCATGGAAACAGCAAACCAACTAGTCCACACTAACCATATTTCCAAACTGAACTAGTCCCACCTGCCTGTGCTTGGCCCAAATCCACCCAAACCTTTCCTATTCATGAACTTATCCAATTGTCTTTTAAACTTTGTAACTGCACCTGCATCCACCACTTTCTCTGGCAGTTCATTCCACACATGAACCACTCTCTGTGTTTGTGCATCCTTAATTCCCTTCACTCCTCTTCTGGTGGCCATGCCTCCAGTTGTCTGTGTCCTATGATCTGGAATTCTGTCACTAATCTTCTCCTACCTCTTTGATCCTTCTTTTCACGTTAAAACCTTTTGACTATGTTCCCATCTTAGTGACTCATTCTTTGGCTCCTTGTCAGTTTTCCTATGATTATCCTTTAGTGGAGTACCTTGGATGTTTGCTTAAAATAAATGTGCTTTATAAATTGAAATGTATTAACCTGTCAGCTTCTTTAAACCTAAATGGTCAGAAAATTGAGTTTGCTAATCTAGTAGTCTAGTCAGCTCATTTAGCAGAAAGCTATCAGGAGATCAATTATTTTGCCTGGAGGCAGCCTTTATCACTAGGGCCTGGTCCATCTCAAGCCAGACCTGAGTTCATGATAGAAAATAAAAGAACAGTACTAGGTCTTTTAGTTTTTGAATTCAATGAGATCTTGGCTGCTCTGTGACCCAACTCCACAAACCCACTCTCTCCCAATACCTCTTAACACTTGGTTGACAAAAATCTAACATCTCAGATTTAAAATTAACAACTTTTGCCTTGTAGGAGGGATTAGAAGTAAGGATCACAGATTAAAAAATGAGGGGCCTCCCTACTACGATGGAGATGAAGGTAGTTTTTTTTTCAAAGGGTCACAAATCTGTGGAACTCTCCTCAGAAAACAGTAGTGCCAGAGTCATCAGTTTTGTTTTAAGGCAGTTTCAGATAGATTCTTGACTAAAAAGGAAATCATAGGGGATTGAGGATAGGCTGGCAAGTGTAGTTGAGGCCATGCTTAGATCAGTCACAATCTTACTGAATGCCAGAGCAGGCTCAAAGGGCCTAGTCCAGACTGACACATGTTCAGGTGCAAGTGAAAGACTCAAGAGTTTACTGGACCTACGTGGTCCAGATCATGGTCACTTTCAGTTAATTAATGTCAGAACTCAGAAGAATAAAATCCAGCTCTGATTATCATCTCTACCAGGGAAATACTTCTTTTCAAAAGGTTATGGCTTGGATTAAAAGCTGGACATGTAGTTTGAACTCAGAACAACATCTTAGCTTTTACAGATGGCTGAGCCTGGACTGGAGTTGCTCCATTGTCTGGGCTATTGTATAGATAGCAGCACAGCCATCTAGGTTCTGAATGCAAAGCTCCCTTAGTGAGCAAAAAGCTGTCCAAGGTTCATTTGTTGAAATCTTGCCCTGAATTTTTACCGAAGATTGAGTTGGACCAGAGCTTGAGGTTGTGAATGGCATGTGGTTTTGAGGTTATATTGATGCTGGACTTGTGGAGTCAGTTTGACCTGTGAAGATATCCCCATATGGCAGATATAATTTTACCTTTATTCCAATGCATTCGAAAGTCTGGAGGTAATCCCAATTTCTAACAAGACGTAAAATTATGCAATAGTCACCTAAAAATAATTATCTGTCCAATACAGTAAGTTACAGAGAACTTGGAGAAAGAATATGAAATAAGAGATTAAACTACTTGAGAAAAGATGCCAAATGAACTGACACCCACGATTTGTCATAAGATATCAATGACCAACTTTATCCATACTAAAAACTTGGCTGTTACTCTCACAACCTGTTGTTGATGGTCCCTGGCCTGTATCCATGCTACATGCTGAAATGAAAGGATCCACAGATGTTCTGTGACAGAATGATGCTAAATTAAAGGAGATGTCCCCTTACTCATTGACACTGAAAATAAACAATTTTTGCACCATTCTAAGAGCACAGAACTGTATAATTCCTAATAGTATCGAAAAGCATTTCCCAGAAAACTTGTAACCAAATAAATAATAAATCTGACTAATTGCAGTGCATAAAACATTAGGCTAGCTTTTAAGAGGTGACCATGTTCCCTGACTAAAATGTTAATTGTGAACTCACCCACAAAAAAAGCCAGCTGTCCCTCATCTGGTTTACACTCAGAGGGGATTCAGTTGCTCTAGATGAAACTTCAGACCCCTGCTGGGAAGGAATTCCCACTTTGTAGAAAGCTGTTGGCTAATATGTCTGCCCATAAGCTTGTGGTCCAAGCAGCACAAATTTCAAGCAGAGGCTGCAGCCAGAAACCAAAGCAAGTCATGGATGCTGGCAGCCAGGCCCTAACAAGGAGAGTGAGGTGGATGCAGGCCTAGGCTTGAGAGGTGGAGTTTTTAGAGAGGGCATTTGACTGTGGGAGGGGAATGAATCCGTGAGGCATTGGGGTCCCTTATATTCATACCTGACACCAGTTTGCCCAGTAAAACCTGCCAGGGTACCAGCTTGGCCTGGGCTGCCAATGTCTCAACCACTCCCCTAAAGTAGGAGACAGGTTGGCAGTGGGTGGGAATGTGACAGCCAGGCCATGCGCCTACATTGTATGAGCACGCTTGCTTTCAAATACAACAGCACAGCATTGTAAAATCTAGCCCTTACAGAAACCATGGGCCCCTTCCAGGGCAAATGAAGATTTGTGTCGATAGAGCAACTGTGTGAAGGGCCAATGTCTCCAATGCTGGTACGCATTTGGCTGCAAATAAAAATATCAACAAAAATCAGTAATACAAATCATAAATAGCTGTTTATAAATGCAGTGTATCCCTTAAAAATTATTTCAAATGGCTCAATATCATTGTGTACCTAACAAACACACTTCTTGAAAACTCTTATTACAAAATTACAGAGGAAATTTCCACTGGATAGGATAGGACATAGATACCAGTGCATTCACTTCAGTGCAACCGACAGAAACAAGCGTCCAGAGTATTACTTTCCAGTATGTTCTTTTTAATCACCATTAAATGTCAAACTTATGAACTAAAATACTTATTACCTATATTATCTTCATTCTTACATAAAAAATCTACAGTTACATCATAAACATTATATAACAATGCAGTAAAATCACCAGCAAATAAATATATTCAGCACTCCAAGTTATAAAAGATTTGTAACACTCCAATAACCCTTCAAATCTATCACTTTTATTCATTTAAAAGGATTTGTTTCAGTTTTAAAATAAACCTTTGTTGTTAGATCACTGGTAAGTCATTTCTGAAAGTCAACAATGCAATTGTACAATGTTTTTTTTTTGCAACATTATTTCGGAGCGCTTCAATCCGAGCCTCATTCTTTCCGGTTACTATGTCCCACAGCCACAAAAGCAATACTGTTTTACCAAGACTCATTGCTCAGTCACCAAACGTGTAATAATTTTTCCGAAATTATGTGAATCTATGTAAGGTACATATTTTTCGAACTTTTCATGTGCTTAGAAGCTATTAAAATCACCTGGTGACTGTACAACAGGAAACAGCTTGTGTTTTGTTCTTCAACCAAAGAATGAGCTTGGCCACGAATATCATATTAAGGATGTTATTACTTATAGCTAATATTTACACTCACTTTCAAAATCTGGTTACACCGCAAAATTGTAATGTGAGATGATTATGATTTTTCTCTTTCCAGATGCTGATTTGACCTACTAGGACCAATTTTATTCTGATTTTAACCAGCTAAATTTTTTTTCATGTTGTTCATTAAGTGACCAAATGTTGGCAATGTCCAATAACTGAATTGCACATTTAATAATAATGTAGACAAAGCGACAGGGAGAACTTGCATGTGCTTCTTTGAATAATACAATTGGACCATGGAATATCAATTTATTATGTGTTAAAAGATAACACTTCTAAATGTGTAGCTGCTGGTACTGCAATAAAACATCAGCATTGGGTTTTTTTTTAAATGAGACTTGGAGGGGATTTTCTTACATCCAGTTGAGTGCTACCACTTAACCAAGACAGCATACAATCATAAAATCACAGAATGGTGACAGTATAGAAGGAAGCCATTCAGCATGTCTTGTCCATGCCAGCTCACTCTAAGAGTAACCCAATTATCCCATACCCATACTTTCCCCAGAACCTTGCAATTTTTCTCTGTTCAGGTTTTTAATCTGATTTTTGTTTCCAAAGCAATAATTGAATCTGCTCCCACGTCCAAACCCCAGCACTCACAGGCAATGCATTCTAGATCCTAACCACAAGCTGTTTTTCTCATACTGCTTTCGGTTCTTTTGCCATTTACCTGAAAGTGGTTCTCAACTTTTCGTTAACAAGAAGAGTTTCACTCATTCTACTTTGTCCAGAGCCCCCATGATTTTGGATAACCCTATCAAATTTCCTCTGAACTTTCTCTTCTCTAAGGAGAACAACACCAGCTCTTCTAAACTATTCACAAATCTGAAGACATTCATTCCTGCAACCATTCTCACGGATCCTTTCTTCACACTCTCTAATCCTTCATATCCCTTCTGAAATTCTGATGGCCAGAATTGGACATAATACTCTAGTCGGTGCTGAGTCAGTGTTTTATAAAGATTCACTGTAACTTCCTTAGTTTTGGACTGCATGCCATTATTTATAAAAGCCGGCATACTATAGGCCATATTAACCACTTCAACTAATTGTGTACGTATACACCTGTTCTTTCTGCTCCTGCACCTTGTTTTGAATCAGATCTCTTTTTTATATGTAATATCTGTCTTTGTTCTTCTGTCCAAAACGTGTAGTTTCTTAATTCTCTGCATTAAATTTTGTGTACTCCTGTCTACCCGTTCCATCAGCTTGTCTTGAACTTATGCAGTTTAGCATTATCCACCAACACCACTGCCAGCATCCCCCTACCCACCCGCCCCCATACACACACGCACGCACGCGCGCGCGCGCACACACACACACACACACACACATTTAGTCTTCAGGATTTCCAAGTTTTATGTCATCCACAAATTTTGAAAATATGCCTGTACACTGAAGTTTAAATTGTAAATATTGATCAAAAAAGCAGTGATCCTAATATCGATTACTGAGAAACTCAATTGTTTATCTTTGTCCAGTCTGGTAAACAACTGTTCACCACCTCTCTCTGATTCCTGTCAGACAACTTTATATTCAAACTGCCTATGTCCCTGTTATTTCATGAGCTTTAACTTTACTGACAAGTCTGTTATGTGACATTTTATCAGACACTGTTGGAACTACATCACATCAATTACATTTTCCTCAACATTCTCTGTTACCTCAACAAAAAAAAAATCAAGTTACTGACAGTCAATTTTGCTTGAACAATTCCAAACTGACTTTTTTTTAACTAAACCGTATCTGATCAAGTGGCTATTAATTTTGACCTGGATTGTTGTTTCAGAATGCTTTCCCACCACTGTGGTTGAACTGACAAGATTGTTGGACTTATCCTTGCATCTATTTTTGAACAAGGGTCTAACATTTGCAATTCTCCAGGCCTTTGGCACCTTTGCTGTCTCTGAGGAGAGCTGTAACTTTTGACTAGCGCCTCCACAACTTCCATCCTTAAGGACCCAATATCCTTGGATGTATCTCACTCAGTCCCAGTGAGTTATCAACAATAAGTTGAGCTGCCACACTTTGATTCCAGTTTACCTGGACCAGATCCACCTTCACCCCACAGAAATGACCCTTTCTCAGTTATTTGTTGTCAACTGTTCCTTGTCATTGAATTTACCAAATTAGAGAGAAGTATAACCACTCATATTAGAAAATGCTTGGAGTACTCAGCAGGTCAGAGAGAACCTCTGAAAAATGAAAAATTGTGTTAACATTCCTCGTGACTTTTCATGTTAGAATTTTACTTCTAATTTTAGAAGAAAACATTTGCCGTCAAAAAGGTGTATCCTTGAAATTCATTACAGATTTTAAGAAAAAGGAGATGGTGTAACCAGTCATGTGCGATATGAGGTTTTGTGAAATTCTCAGAATACAGTAACTGATATTTTGTTTATTAGATAGAGGTAAATGTAACTCATAGCTTCAGATTGGAAAATCTGATTGTGATGTTCAGATGGGTAAACCTGATCCCCAATCTCAAGCAGAAATATAGTGGTATAAATACCCAGAACCTGGTGAAACTTGCTATGATACATTTATTTATGAGCTCGGTTGCGCCACTCACACTCGCTGAATAGTTTCCATTGTGTGTGTTAGTGTATAAAAATACTGCAGCTCAGTCGGACAGGCATGGAATGAATGAAGAGCATGTGTTCACTTGTTAGAATGGAATCAGATACTGTCTGTGTACTGTGTGTGTTTAAGTGTATGTGCAATGGGAGGGCAAAACTCTCATCGTTCACAGTTTCATTAGGCAACATAAGCTCCAAATGCAAGTGTTAAACCATTAATGTCGTGAAATTGCTGATACACACTTTCTATTTTAGTATCTGGCTCCTGTTTTAAAAGGAGCTGGGTATTCTCCACATCCATGGATACAGAGATTAAAAGTCACTTGGCACAGTGCTCCATCATTCTCATACCTGCCCCATGTACCAGCTGTGTATGTGACAAACCCAATGTATATGCTGCAAGCAAACAACCATGTCACAAAGTCTAAGGGGAGAAGTCCTCCATCAAGTCAAGTCAAGGTTTCCCAGCACAGGCAGTCAACGGCAGATTCCAATATCATTCCGGCGGTGATCACATGGCTGCTCGGGCTGGTCATAGTCAGAAACCACTTCTCATAGAGGGTGAGGAGCTGAATGTTGGGCACTCCACCAACCACCTTGGCTCTTCCGGCCAACATGGCAGCAGAGTGCGGATCCTGTGCCAGAGCTTGTCTGCTCTGTCTTTTTTTTTCCTATTTGTGTGTTTCTTTGTTAACTTCTAACTTTTTAAACTTACTTGGATGGGAATGGAGGAGATGAGTCCCAGATCGGAGGCCAGCGCGGGGGAAGCAGGTGAGTCCCGGAGGCCGGCGCAGGGGGGAGGTGAGTCCCCGAGGCCGGCACAGGGGGGAGGTGAGTCCCAGAGGCCGGCACGGGGGGTGGAGGTGAGTCCCGGAGGCCGGCGCAGTGAGGGAGGTGAGTCCCAGATGGGAGGCCGGTGCGGAGCAGGGAGGCAAGTCCCAGACGGGAGGCCGGCATGGGGAGGAGGCGAGTCTCAGTCCAGAAGCTATCACAGGGAAGTGAGTCCCAGTCCGGAGGCCGGTGCAGGGGGTGGGGGTGGAGAGTCCCGGACCAGAGGCCAGTGCCGGGAGGAGAGTCCCGGACCCAAGGACGGCGCGGGGAGGAGAGTCCTGGTCTGGTGGCTGTCACCAGCAGGAGAGTTCCGGTCCAGAGGCCGGCATGAGGAAGCAAGGCCTTGAGTTCTGAAGCCCGGCGTAATCTGGAGACTTGGCCCAGTGCGGTCTGGAGGCTTGATGCCAGCACAGAGTAGGGTGGAAGGACCGTAAATTGAGAAACATTTATTTTCCTTTTAATTCATATGCTGGATTTATTATTTACTTTTCTTTCAATTTTGTACCTCGGTAACATACCTCGCTATCTTGTACCTAAGATGCGCCACAAGTGGCAACATTGCAAACTTTTCACTGCACTTATTTGTGTGCACATGACCATAAAGCTAATTTAATTCTTTCTGCCTTATTGTAGGCTATTTTCTTCTGGAATGAGAGAAAGGGAGAGATTAAGTGAAGTTAAAATGGGTTGTGTAGTTGTTAGTGCTTGTGGAGCTGGGGGAAAGGTGGATGAGTGGTTCAGATGTGATGCAGGATCAATGTTGTGCGGGGGCAGGGGGGTGAGATCAATTGAGGGAAGTTGTAGCCCACAGTAGTGAGTGAGAGTGGGTAGAGCATGAGCCTCGGTGGGAGGTTGGTGCAGTAGTTGAGATAAAGCTACCTGAGTAGCTAATAACTAAGGTAGCAGAGAGAAGCAGCTGGCACTTAACCTGGCAGAGCGGAGGTGGTCATTGAACCTTCTTGCAGCACCACTGGGCATTCTGTCAGACTCAGACAAGCCTGGCAGAGTCTGCTGTCATGGCTTCTACTGCTGATCCTGGGGGAGAGGATATCCCCCCTTCTACACCACCCTATTCAGCAGGATGTCTAAGTCCTGGAACAGAAAGTGGGCACCGATTACCCCCTGTCTGCCATGTGCAGAGCAAATGACTGCAATGTGCAGGGCAGCTCTGGGGTACCAGCACTTAATTGGGTGTGCATTGACCTTTGAATATGGCCGTAGCTCCAGGGATGCCAGGGTATCACGGAGCTGATGAATGTGTTGGCAAGTGAGAGAATTGGTGGACAAGAGGGCTGCCGTAGGAGAGGTATAGGTAGTCATTAAGACAGGTTCAAACAATCACATCACTGGACCTCACAGAGAGAGAAATCCTCCATGAAACTCAATCAAAATGATCCTTAGCCAAAATTTGTGAAGATTAATGTTCTACTATATAGAGCACTCAAGTTTGTAGTTCCATCTGATTTTCAAAACACGATGTCTAGCAAGGAAATAAACCCCATATTGAAAATGCCCAGATAGTTTTTAAAAAAAAATTTCTTTTACTTTTATAATAAAGGTTTTGTTTTCTGCACGAGAAGGCATTATTTCAAATCTTTAAAACATTCACAATTTCAAAAGCTTCAGCCAATTGCAATGTGCATGATTTCCTTCAAACAGTTATTTGAATTTGTTATTATATTTAACTGTACAGGTGTAGGTTATGAAAATACATTTATAAATTATCAAAACTCTTGCGTATGGTGCACACTTTCTGTAGACATTGACATTATTTCTTTAATAACATTTCTATAATGAACAACCACCGCATCAACATGTTACAGTGGAAAATATGCCATATAAACACTTTATAATAGAAAGTATCAACACTAGCATGTCAACAAATCATCATGATACTGGGGTGGATTTTAAGGGCTGCAGCATATTCCTTGACTCCCTCCCCCTACTGAAATGTCTGTTGTCAGTCAACCACCCACCCAAACCCCAACCGACTTTGCAAGGTCTGCCTCAGTAACATCTAAAGACTTGAACATAAATTGGGAGATCTGTCCAACAATTTAACAAAGTAACAGCCTGATATTTTCATATTCACCAAATCCCAGACTCCACCATTCACCATCGCTGGCATATACAATCCAAACAGTGCTCAGAAAGGGAATGGCTCTGGGAGGCTTCAACATTGTGCTCGGCCATCATGAAAATTCATGGCAGCAGATCAAACATGGGCAAGGAAACCGCTTGTTGATGCTTTTTTTTTCTGGGTCTAAAAACACAAGCATGATCACCATGCTAAATAGGCTGATCTCCAGACAATCTAGCAGTACATAACTAGGTACCTGTGATGTGTTGACGGCCATTAGCAGCAGCAACAGAATTGTATTCAATCACAATCTGTAACCTCATGGCCTGGCATTTCCTTCACTTTACCGTTACCATCAAGAAAGGGGAATAACACTGAGTTAATAAGAAATGTGGGAGACCATTACTGTAGCAACACCAGGCAAGTCTACAAATGAGGTACCAATCTTTGAAACTACAATATAGTGTGACACATATGCAAAGCAGAGGAAGCAGCATACAATAGACAGGGCCAAGTGATTCCATAACCAATAGCTCAAGTGAAAGCTTTGCCATCCTGTCTTATCCAGTTGTGAATGATGATAGACAATTAACAACTAACAGGAGGGGGGTCTCCAAAAATATCCTCATACTCAATGATGAGGTGCCCAACATGTCACTGAAGCATTTGAAACCACCCTTGGCCACAAATGCCAAGTGGATAATCTGTCATGGCCTCCTCCAGAGATCCCAATCATGATGGTAGCCAGTCAATGCGTATCATTCCACATCATATTAAGAAATGGTTGCAGGCAATGAATACTGTGAAGCCTATGGGCCCTGACAACATTCCAACTGCAGTATTGAAAGCGTGCACACCAGGAATACTTACAAGGTTAGCTAAATTGCAGTTCAGTTACAATATCCAGCAATGTGGGAAAATGACCCAGTTTGTACTGTCCAGAAAAAGGGCTCAAATTCAAACCAGCTAATTACCATCCATCATTCTCAATCATCAGCAAAATGATGGGAGCTGTAAATGACAGTGCTATCAACTGGCACTCACTCAGCAATTACTTGCTCACTGATGCTCAGTTTAGATTCCACCAGGGCTATCCAGTCCTCACTTCATTAATAGCTTGGATCCAAATATGGGCTATTAAAATGTGCTCAACTGAAGGGATGAGACAGGAATGACTGCTCTTGACATCTTGGCAGCATTTGGCTAAGTGTAGCATCAAGGCAGAACAGCAGAGTTGGAGTCAATGGAAATCAGGGGAGAAGTTTCTTCTGTTTGGATACATAGCTAGCAAAATGGAAGACCATTTCTGGTTTTGGGTGGACAAATCACTGCAGTCCTTTGATACTTCTAGAATTCCTCAGGTCAGTTTCTTATACAAATTTACCTTCAGCTGCCTCATCAATGACTTTCGCTCCAATGTAAGGTTAGAGGAGGGAAGTTTGCTGATGATTGAATAGTGATAATACTATTCATAATTCCTCAGATGTAGTGAAGCAGTCCATGTCTTCATGCAGAAAGATCAGGACAACATTCAGATTTGAACTGCTAATTGGTAAATAACATGTACCAAGTATTGACCTCTTCAGCTACAGAGAATTCAATCAAATTCCACCCTCCCTGTCACCACTTCCCCCACCCCCATCCACCCTTGTTCTTCAATGGCATTATCATCTCTAAATTTCCCTCCATCAACTTCCTGGAGGTTATAAAATTACCAGAAACATAACTGGATCAGCAATGTACCAGATGTGACTATAAGAGCAGGCCAGCAGCTTGCAACCCTGTAACACGTATCTCACCTAGCTGTCTAACACCTACAAAGCGCAAGTCAGGAATGTGATGAAATACAATCCATTAGTTTGAATGGGTGCAGCTCTAACAAGTCAAAGCAGCCAACTTAATTAGCACCCCAGCCACCATCTTAAACATTCGTTCTCCTCATCAGAACCTACAATGGCAGCATTGCGTACCATCTACAAGATGTCCTGCAGCAACTCACCAAGATTCCTTCCACAGCACCTTTGAAACCTGTAACTTCTACCACTTTGAAGAACAGTCATTGCAGATGTATGGGAATACCATTGCCCGAAGATTCCCCTCCAAGCCACACAACATCCTGACTTGGAAGTTTATTGCCATTCCTTCACTGCGATTGAAACAAATTCCTGAAGTGAGTTTCCTAACAGCACTGTGGGTATACCTACAGGGCATTGGCTTACCATCATCTTCTTAATAGTAATTAGGGATGAGCAATAAATGCTGACCTTGCCGATGATGCTAACATCCTGTGTTTAAAATTTTTAAAAGCCTGGTCTTTGGAATTTCGGGCTTTCCAGCATGGAATGGTTTTAGAAGTGGGGTTTTCATATCAATTTACTTTTGATAAAGGCCCTATTTTGTCTTGCTAAGTATATGTTTTTAAACGATATTTTATCTATCTGTTGTCCCTTTGACATTGTTTCTTCTCATCTCAGTCATTCCAGACAGAGTACAATTTTGAGACTTCCCTGTTTGCAGGTGCTCTGTAGCTGTGACTGTCAGTACAAAGTTTATCAGATCGTGCATGCTTTCTCATCCCCCTCCATCTCTATGGCATTAAGTGTTTTCAGTGTGCATAGATACAGCCACCAAAAAAAAAGAGTTTTAGAGAGAACCATTGCCATGGCAACAGCTATTTGTTTATGTTCTTTGGCCAAGGTTGCACTGCTGTGGCTCTCTCTAAGTAGAATGGGAAAGAATGGAGGTTCCTGCAGTCTCTCAGAGCCTATTCACTGCAGATAATTAAGCTGTACAACGCCAGTCATTGGCTGCCCCAACTCCCCATCACATGCACAATGGATTTGCAATGCTTAATGAAGTAAAAGTTGTTGATATGCTAAAGCTTTTAAGGGAAACTCAAGGGCACTATGAAGTGAAGCCCAATTTTGAAAGAATGTAGCTTTGTACTCACCCCTTTCATCAAAGTGCTGGTTCCCATGTGCAGAATTTCTTGCAGCATTTCTGCTCTTGCCCATCTTATTTATTTCAAAACCCTATGTAAACCCATTCCCTTCTTAAATTGTTGCACTCTTTTTGACACCTCATTGTCCCTCTTCGTCCATCTATGATGTTAGTTCTGTCTTTCTACACTAATTCTTTCCCAATTTGCTTCCATTTATTCATTCTCTTACAACCAGAGAATTACTTGGAAATTACAATATGGAAACAGACTATTTGGCCCAACAGTCTACATTATTGTTAAATCTCCACTTAACCAGCAGTCCCGATTGCACATATCACTGCACTACTCCTGTATACTTTGTCCAATTTCCCTTCAACAACCTATTAAATGGTCTCCATTTTAATCACCAACCCATCGTTTCATAATCTCACACATCTCTGCATTAAATAGATTGCTCCTGCTTTCTGTTCTAATTCTCTAATGTTTTACATCAGTGCCCATGTTTCAGACTTGTTTTTCATCTCCACTTTCTCATTATATTCTGCATCAGGATATATACAGCATTTCCTGTCATATTAGAATTCTCACATTTTAATTTTCCATTTATCAATATGTAAGTACATATAGTTATATGTGTAACAGTTCATTTTTATAGTGATGTAACTGATAAATACAAGAAATCCCTGAGTAAGATCATAAATCTATTGGGGTTAATATTCATCTCAGGTAGTAGTTCAAAATTGGTGACAGCAAGTTGTTTTTGCACTCTATGCAATGTTCTTTTCCAATAAAGACAATTTCAGCCCCCATTGACTTGTAATGAGGAGTCTGCAGCATGAACCCAAATGAAGATAAATGGTGGAAGCTTCCCAGCCACTGAAACATGGGTATTGGAGAGTCAGTTGTTAAAATATAGCAAGAATGGAAGAATTAGATTCTCAACGTTAGGAAGAAAAGAATTCCTATTTTCCACTAAGGTTTTAACAGCAAGACAGGAATCTTGCTGGTGAGCATTGGAAAGCATATTTGCACCATTAACATATTATTACCTATTTCACCTGGTTTATATGCAGTTTGCTATTTTCCCATGCAGTGGAATGAAACTAGATGGTGACAAATCCCAACATGAAAGTTTGTGTGGGTACCTAGTCGCCGATACTCACTGGTGTTTTCCCTGGCTATCCAGCTTCGTCAGGATTCCCAACATCTCAGGGCATGTTCCACTGGCATTTTCCATCAACTTTAACAGGTACCCAGCTCATTCATCGGAACAGAGATGCATCTCAATGTTGTTAGTTTTCTTCCTTATAACTCACATTCTTGTGCTCTCACATAATCTCTGCCTACTCCTATCGTGTTTTGGCACAGACAGACAGTTTGACATGTTTGCCAAGGGAGACTATGGCTAGTCAGGAGTCTGGTCCTTTGTCAGTCAGGAAAGGTGGTGAGATGTCCCGAGTGAGTGAGTAGGGAAGAGCAGACAGCAGGAAGGGTCAGTCGTTTCGGGTGGTGGGGTTAGCAGTTTGGCATGGTGGCATGGCTGAGAGCACTGAGAGAAGATGCCATGTGACAATGGTAGATCATGAGCCTTGGTGAGAGGTCGGTGCAGTGGCAGAGTTAAAGTGAGTGTGAAGTAGCCAGAGACAAGATGCTGGCCCTTACCCTGAAAGAGTGGAGAAGGTCATTAGCTTAAAATAAACAACTGCAGATTTTGAAAATCAGAAACAAAATCAGAAATTGCTGCAGAATTAACATTTTGGGTCCAGCGAACCTTTTTCAGAACTGAATGTAGCTCAGAAAAGGTTGATATAAATGCTGAATATAGGGTGGGGGAGGGTAAAAGAATGGAGTTGGAGGCCAGAGAAAAAGGAAAACTGTTGGGCAGACAAATGAATGGATAAAGATCAACCTGGGAGATTCAGTAGCTGCTAATGTAGTTCTTTACTTGTTCACAGGATGAGGGCATCACTGGCTAGGCAGCATTTATTGCCCATCCCTAATTGTTCAGAGGACAGTTAGGAGTCAATCACATTGCTGTGGGTCTGGAGTCACAGGTAAGGATGGCAGTTTCCTTCCCTAAAGGACATTAGTGAACCAGATGGGTTTTTCCTGACAATTGTCAATGGATTCATGGTCATCATTAGATTATTAATTCCAGATATTTATTGAATTCAAATTCCACCATCTGCCTTGGTGGGATTTGAACCCATTTCCCCAGAACATTATCCGGGTTCTCTGGATTAACAGACCAGTGATAATACCACCAGGCTATTGCCTCCCCCATATGTTGACTGTTGACAGTTGACAGTTGACAGTGAGTTGTTAGTGGTAGCAGCCCATGCGATGTCAAGGCCTGGTGTGTGGGGTTTGGGGTAAGGACATGGGAGAAGGTGTTCAGGCCCTAAAGTTATTGAACTCAATATTGAATCCAGAAGGCCATTAACTTTCTTGTGACATTGCTATGCAATCCTCTAGCCTGTGGACGCTGCGCTGACCCGGGTGGCTGATTCAGACCAGGCTGGCAACGTTTGAGTAGTGCACAGCTGAAGGTTAATTATGTTGCACATGATGTGAATACCAGAAAGTCCCAACACCAGCCAGCATTCCACTGATGACCACAAGGTAACACCCAAGTTGCCCTGTAGAGGTCTGGTGTATATTTCCTCAGGTGAGCACTGTGGACATGCATTAGAAAACTCGCGAGACCTCACAGGCAGAAACCCTCCACAAAACTCCCTGAAATTGACACTTTGCTGAGGTTTGGCAAAATTCAACCCAACATTTTAAAATTAACGAATTAGGGCCATAGTTGCCATATTCAATTGTACTGTTTTTGATATACATGTCTGCATCATCGTGCTTGTAAAAGCTTTTGTAAAATATTGTGCCAGTAATAAACATTATAATTTGAAAGTGCAGACCAACAATTTCACAGAACTCTTTCTCTACTGTGCTAATACTCTGTTCCCCAAACATTCCCATAGTGTATCATAGCTTCAGTAAAAACTCTTCTTGCATCTGTGCTTCTTGACTCTGATTTAGGGGCCCTACTTTTTTATCTAGTTATAATCTGTATCTTAATAACAAATTGATACTATCATCACTTTAGAATATTTGTGTCAATTGGCATATTTTTACATTTTCTATGTAGTTTTTCCATTAGCTAAAAAACCATAAACAATGTATCAGTAACAACTTATGACAGGGCAGCAGTGAGAAGCCAAAATGGTACAGTATTATGTAGAGTGTATACTGTGAGTGAACATATCTGCAACATCAATGATAAAATAGAAAAATCGCCTTTGAGATTGTGGGAGACCTAAAGTACGACTATATCTTGCGGCTGTCAAGGATGGGCATTTGCAGAATGTGTATCCCAGAGGGTACCACTCACTTCCCAGTGCTGGGTCCCTTAATCAGACATGAAGGAATTTCCCTGGATGGCAGCAAACAACCCCAACATGTCTACAGGCCTTTCACCGCCAAAGTATCAGTATGGAGATGTGGTGGTGCTATTGTCCCATCTCGCCTATTCCTGATTGAATGCCTTCTAGCATCAATCATGCCATGGGTGGGCACAGGATTTTGCACAAGCAGGTAGCACAATCACTGACATTCTGCTGTTTATTTCTCTCTCCCTGCAGGACAAAGTGACACACAGAGTAGGGAGCACAGCAAAACCCTCAGCTCCTACGGGATATTTAAGGAGGAAGTGGTTCTCTGCATCATGTGAGACAGGGCCTGTCATATTGGGCATTGCTGAGAACACTGGGGATGAGGATATGTTCCTGCTCCAGGTCCCTTCATAAATCCCAGCAGTTCCGCCTTCCTGCCATCTAGCACCATGTGCAAGCTACAGAAAGTGCACTTGCTTCTCACCCAATTACCTTTAACTCACCCCAACCCTACCCTACCCGAGCTCCTGAAGAAAAAAATCTGTCACCATACAGGGGTCCTCAGGGGGAAGATGGAGAGCAGATGCACTGATAAAGATGTTCCATCACTTAGATCTGATACTTCCAGCCATTAGCTCAGATATTGATGCTTCTGGTACCTTAAAGGCAAATATAGTTGGAATTAGCCCATGGTGATTTCCTTGGCACAAGTAGGCTTCAACCAGGGCACGGGAAAGGAGGTCTTGTGTGCCAGATCAGTAGAAGGTGAGATCCCTGATGCAGGGGGCTCAGACGGAGATTAACAGGGTGGCATGAAGGAGAATGCTGATGGTTGCAGTAAAATGCTTGACATGTCTGCCAGGCAACCTGTTATCATTCAAGAAGTACAGAGTAGACCATTTGGCAGAGGACAAATGTAGATCTTGTCTTCTCTATAACCTCTGTTCCATTTCTCTGCTATCCTGTAGACCCAGAGGTACTGCCATTGCTGTCCTCATAGTCGTTGCAAACTTTCTGTGGACAGGCCACCCTCTACCTTGTCATAGCTGAGATGATCCTTCTACATTCTCTGACAAATCCAGGAAATCACAAGAATACGCTGAAAACATTTCCAGAATACTTCTGTGCTAATTGCAGTACAAGATGTATTAAAGTGACCTTATCATAACCAGGGTGCCTGGCCCTTTAATTGACGTTAGTGCAGACCCCATCCCATGGCAGAGCAGGGTATTTTGCAGTGTGATCTACAATGATATTGCTTGGTTCTGATTTGCTTTACTGGCATCACACCACAATGTGTGCTCTTCTCCTCACATAATACAGTGTGATTGCTTGGCAAGCAGCCTGGCAGAGTGCCCCACAAAACTGGTATTTCACAAAAGAATTTCATGCCCATGTCTCTGAATGGGAATGCTTGTAAAAAGCAGCATGCCATGACACAATGCATGAAAATAGCATAGACCCAGCACAATACTCCCACCTCAGAGAAGTAAACAAGAAAAATATCACCAAGGAATGGAAGACAGAACACTATGACAAGACATTTTCAATGACGTTGGAAAAGTCTTCTCTATGTATGAATCTCCAGAATTGAATAATGATACTGAGTTAATAAAAGAAGGCATTGCAACACAAAGAAAATTGTGAAATATTGTTAAAAGAAATTGTAAGATTTAATTATATATATATATATTTACATTCTTAGAAATGGCTGGATCATTATGCAGTTTACACAAAAAAATGAAGAACTGAGGATACTGGAAATCAGAAACAAAAACAGAAATTCCTGGAAAACCTCCACAGGTCTCTCGGTATCTGTGGAGAGAAAGCAGAGTTAACTGACTGTCAGTTATGAAGAAGGGTCACTGGACCCAAAGCATTAACTCTGTTTTCTCTCCACAGATGTTGCCAGACCTGCTAAGTTTCTCCAGCAATTTCTGTTTTTCATCATAAGGCAGTTCCACATTTTATAACATGAAATAACTCCATTAGCTGTATCTTACAAATAAAGTGATCATTTAGTTAAGCATTGTTACTGCAGAAATTAGTTTTGTTGAGGGAGTAATATAACCATTTAATTGTGTGCTAAGGGATATGATGTATTGAAAATGTTCGTTTTAACTAGCTATCACTGTATTGGTGTTCACAGTAAATTTCACCAGTTTTCACTGGTATTGTTTAGATCTATATCCTAGAATCAAGAGCATTATTCCTTAAATCTCAACCACAGACTTTTTTTTCTTATTCCAGCTCCCCCAACCTTTTCCACACAGTAGATTTGTTTATTCTGGACATAACTTAATTCTGCCATTCAGAGCTATATTATTTTCCATCATATTACTCTCTTACATTCATAGTAGTATTCTGAATTAATTTATAGAGAGATGGCCAATATTACCACTCTTTTGTTGCTCATATTATTAATATTTTCCCTTTGCCCCTCCCCATCAATTGTCCTATAACCACCAAGCCATGAACATTTATATCTAGTATTCAGGTGACCTCAGGTTGACATATTCTATCTTCCAGCGGACGGTAAATTGTAAATGTCAGTCGAGGCACTGAATTGGATATAGGCAGGAATACTAATGACCCTGCATTTCAGTGGAAGTCCTTAAATAGGAAATAGTACTTGAGAAATATAATACAGAAAAAAGAAACATCACAAATAAAATGAAAATAAAGTTCCAGACTATGAAAAAAATGATTTTGAAGGCTAAAATCTCGTCTTTGTCCCATTTCAACTTTAATGACGGGAAAATGCCCATCAATGTATTTCACTTCACTACGCATTGAGGCTCTTTTGTGCAAACTGTTCTATTTCATGCAGAAATCCAAGCATTTTGTGCCCATTATGCACCATCAATGCACTGCTGCTGGGAGCTTTTCATGCCTAAACACTGAGAGGTTCTGAGGTTATGCTAATTTTTGACAAAGGCAGAGATGTGGAGACAGAGCAGGGCAGGGAAAAGGACCCTGGCTGTCAAATAATTAGAGCCACAAAGGATCATTTTATATTCCAGTGGACTATCCCAGGGTGTTTAACTTTAACTAAATTACAAATGAGAAGAGGAAATCCAACTGTAAACAAACAGGTTTTTATTGGATTTTGCACCTGCAGACATTATCCTTTTTTTTTTGACAGAGATAGCTTAATTTGGAGTTCAAACTTCCTTTAAAAATGTCTTTTATTCATTGATTCCCCAGGAACTTCCAGTTGGTGAGTAGAAAAAATTGCATAATAACGTGGGTGCGGGGGGGAATGATTAAGAGGAGTATTAGAGTTTTTGAGACTTTTAACGTATTTGCCCTTTTCTTAACAAGTTGTGGTTAATAAACTGGAGCTCTGATTTATATCCTGCAAAGTTACCCCGTGACCTGATCCTCTTCTGACCCCTGGCCGCCTTTGGAATAGATATCTTGGACATAGAGCAGTTTCAGCTTTTGCATCAGTGCTCTCAGTTCACCCGGAATTACCATTTACAAAATCTTTTTGAATATTATTTTCATTACATCATATATAACAGAGAAAAAAAGAGAGAAATTTGCAAATGTAATCTAGTGCAGGGTAGTTAATAAGCCAGACCACAAGGAATCATAGATCATAGATCTAAATTTCTGTTTTCTCAAAGCTTTACCTAATTAAATCTTGATCATCTTGACCAAAGGTATATTAGAGCCAGAGTATCAGGAGGTAGCCGATTAAGCATTACTGAGTGACTTATAGAACAGAGATATCAGTACACTGCAGTTCTGAAATTGATTGCATTCTGATAATGCTTAACATTGTATTGTTATCCAGGTTTGAGTTTACTATTTCTACAATTTGGTTGGATAGAAACTACATTCTTTGCAAAACACTTGTGGCTTCCAAATCGAATGTTTCTTGAAGTTACCCTGGAATGGGAGCTATTAAAATATGCTTACGTTATAATTAGATTTACAGTGTATTGGCCTGTATTTTGCTGTGGTAACGACAGTGACAGGATTAGTGAAACTGACAACAAGTTTAAGATAACAAGCATGGGGCTGGATGAACACAGCAGGTCAAGCAGCATCATAGGAGCAGGAAAACTTGACGTTTCGGGCCTAAACCCTTCATCAGAAATGGGGGAGGGGAAGAGGGTTCTGAAATAAATAGGGAGAGAGGGGGAGGCGGATAGAGGATGGATAGAGGAGAGGATAGGTGGAGAGGAGGCAGACAAGTCGAAGAGGCGGGGATGGAGCCAGTAAAGGTGAGTGCATCTCCTATCTACTAACATCATCCGGCCCCCTTGACCTGTCCGTCCTCCCTGGACTGACCTATCTCCTCCCTACCCCACAACCTACACTCACCTTTACTGGCTCCATCCCCGCTTCTTCGACTTGTCTGCCTCCTCTCCACCTATCCTCTCCTCTATCCATCCTCTATCCGCCTCCCCCTCTCTCCCTATTTATTTCAGAACCCTCTTCCCCTCTCCCATTTCTGATGAAGGGTTTAGGCCCGAAATGTCAAGTTTTCCTGCTCCTATGATGCTGCTCGACCTGCTGTGTTCATCCAGCCCCATGCTTGTTATCTCGGATTCTCCAGCATCTGCAGTACCTTTTATCTCTGAAACAAGTTTAAGATATTGGACATGTGCAGAATACGGTAGAAACCCAGAAGCCCAGTCTAGTCAATGAGCCTAGGCTTCTCAGTAAGCTGTACCATAGGGATTCCAATTGACTGCAATCTCTATTGCTATCATGATTGAGAATCAATATTCACTTCCATCACTGCCAGTCTCACTACAAAAACCTTGGAATCATTACACTTTATTAACTGAAGTGCAAACAGGGTTCTTAATGGGATGCTAACTTCAGAATTATTGTGAAGTACCCATGCCAGCCCTGAAACCTAATTTTATACTCACGGAATGTTAAGTATCTCTAGAATGGTAAAACAATTGTACATTTTCTAACTTCCTTTTCTTTATTAAATGGCTGGGGGTCATGGAGAGAGGTTCACTGGCTAGGGGTGTGTCAGGAATTTGGAAGATAGGACAGGGGGTTTGGTGGTGTGCCAGGTTTTTCAATCAGGCACTGAATGCCTTTGAGTGACAAACTTCACGAGGAGACCATAAGTTAATGCAACAGGCTTCCTTTGTGGGCTTCCTGCATGGTGACAGCCCCACCTACCACTGCTTAATCACTCACGGATGCAGGATGAGGCCATTAAATGGGAGGTAATGACACCAATAGGGCCTAGTAAAATCATAGAGTCTTACAGCATGGAAACAAACCCCTTGGTCTTATTCGTCCATGCTGGTCAGACAATGTGACTTAGTCCCATTTGCCAGCATTTGGCCCATATCCCTCTAAACCCTTCCTATTCATACAGCCATCCAGATGCCTTTTACATGTTGTAGTCGTACCCGCCTCCACTACCTCCTCTGGCAGCTCATTCCATAAACCCACCACCCTCTGTGTGAGAAGTTACCCCTCAGGTCCTTTTTAAATCTTTCCCCTCATTTGACATCAGGACAGAATGACCATCCATGAACATGGTTAGTGAGTTTGCAGACGACACCAAGACTGGTGGCAAAATAGGCAGCAAAGAAGGAGATAGCAAGAACTGCAGATGCTGGAGTCAGAGTCAACACAGTTAGGAGCTGGAGGAACACAACAGGTCAGGCAGCATCAGAGGGGCAGGAAAGTCCATGTTTCAGGCTTACACCCTTCATCAGGACTCTGTCCTGAGGCAGTGATGAAGGTTTTCTAAGGTGGAGAGAAATAGAGTTAACATTTCAAATCCAGCAGCGTGTGCCAACTTCTATAAAACGTTAGATTTAATGCTAGCATGTGTGCAAATAGTGGAAGTATTTCAGATTTCTTGTACTTCACTTTGCATTTTCTAACTGTGTTCATGTGACACTTTATCTGAAACTATAGTTATATAATGAGTTCCTATAAAATGACATCTTGAACTCCTGCTTGCAACTTCTGTAGCCCAATATGAAGATGACTTGTTAAAGAAGTGGATTCTTTCATGAATGGGAAACAACTAGAGCAAGTTAGAGAAAACTAGCTTCACATACAATTAAGTATGAACCAGCTTCATTTAATGTTGGAACAAAAACAAAGTTGCTGGAATAGCTCGGGTGACCGGACCCGAAACGTTAACTCTGTTTTCTCCGTCACAGATGCTGCCAGACCTGCTGAGCTTTTCCAGCAACTTTGTTTCTGTTCCTGATTTACAGCATCCACAGTTCTTTTGGTTTTCATTTAATGTTGTTGGACATTACTTATCTTTTATTTATAATTTAGCTTAAAGAGGGAATGTGATCCTACAGTACTTATCATCCAGTGAAATAGCTGACACTGTATTGTGATCACCATTCTAGTTTGTGCTAGTTGTCTTGAATTAATACCTTAGATACAAATACAAGTAGTGGCTTGTGCAATTTTTCAGCTAATGACAACCAAAAAAAGAATTGGTTTTCAGACTTTAAACATTTTCTAATAAATTCTTTATATCTTCGGTCTTTACAATTTAGTATGTAAATGTGTAATTTGTGTAATTATATAAAAACGGTTGCGAATTAAAATGCCCACGGGTAAGATCACAGACTTTTTTTCTGAATTTTTTTGTTCTGAAAAAGGGTCACTGGACCAAAATGTTAACTCTGCTTTCTCTCCACACATGCTGCTAGACTTTGCAGCACGGTGGCTTAGTGGTTAGTACTGCTGCCTCATTGTGCCAGTGACCTGGGTTTGATTCCGGAGTCAGGTGACTGTCTGTGTGGATTTTGTACATTCTCCCCATGTCTGGATTTCCTCCGGGTGCTCCAGTTTCCTCCTACAGTCCAAAGATGTACAGGTCAGGTGGATTGGCCATGCTAAATTACCCACAGTGTTCAGGGATGTGTCGGTTAGGTGGATTACAGGAATAGGGTGGGGTGCTCTTCGGAGGGTCAGTTTGGACTTGATAAGCCGAATGGTCTGCTTCCGCACTGTAGGTATTCTTAAAAAAAAACCTGCTGAGACTTTTTCCCAGCAGTTTCTGTCTTGTCACAAATTTTTTTGTAGCATTCGTGGTGTAATATGTGGATGTGAAATCTAATGCATACTACTTCAAATATTCTATAAAGACAGCTCATTGTTCCTGAAATAATTTCCTGTTGTAGTTCTCTTTCTGGGTGAGAATATATATTCTTTAGCAATGTGACTAAACTCAAGAGCTGAGCCAAAACTACTTCTCCTGTGTTTGCCACCAAACGTGAGCACAGTGTGAGAGTTTCTTATATATAATATCACCAATTTATTAGAACACCCAATGTATGAGGAATATTCAAGATCATTAGTCTTTCTGAGTTCAATTTCTAAGGAAATAAATTGTATTTATGTAAACAATTGAATCATCTCTGTTAAATTTGATCCAAATTGATTTACTGAGTCTTAGATCAAGGCAATTTCATTTACTAATAACCACTTGCTGGTAATCATTCAGTATGCAAGAAACTAACACTAGCAGTAGCAGAATTGCTTTGTACTTTGATCGTATTAGGTCACTTTGAATGATAGAAGGCTTTTTTTATAACTGTCTGCTCATCAAGATTGCAGAGCATTTGGGTTGCATATTACTCTAAGTTATGAACGAACAGCTCAAGCCACTTGTTTGACTTGCATTTATAAATTTTGAAAGATCAAACAGTGCAGCACCCTCTGCAGAGTATCTGGGACCTGTGTGAATAGGGCATGGCACTCTGAACCTCATTAACTGTCAGATTGAATGAGAAATGCAACATCTGGGCCAGCAAGTACTAGCTAGAATAATAATTTCAACCTTAAATTAGGTGCAGGAAGCAAAATATGTGGCAGCTGTGTACACTTGTTTCTGACTTGGAAGGTTATGGCTCAAGACCCACTCAGGAGATGTGGGGCAGAATTTTGGATTGTGGGTCAGGATCCCAATATCAGTGTCAAATTTAGGTCATGACCTGCATTCTGTTGCAAGCTGTTACCCAACAGTGGATTCCACTGATTCAGTCAGCTCTCTGCAAGAGAGCATGCTCACACTGAAATTCAAATTAGTGGTCTCTCAAAGTTGAAGGCCCAGTAGGAGGCCTTCTTGAATGGAAGAATTTGCTACCTGCCACACAGGGGAGGAGAGGATGCCTCCACCTTGAAGATTCCTCTCAACATTTTTAAGAAGTTACGAATTACAAAATGGCCACAGTCTGCCATTGTGGACAGGAAACCCTTCCCAAAGGCGAACTGAAAAGGCAGCTATAGCAGGGAGGAATGTCAAAGACTAACTAGAGTGATGTCCCTCTGGTCTACTGCCAGGAAGCCTTCAGGCAGTGGGTCTGTTCCCATTGCCATGGGATCCAGCAGATGGACTGGAAGATTCCGGTCAGCCTTTGGTAATTAAGATTGGGCTTTTACTTCCTTTACTTGGCCACCAGTTGCTTGGAGGTGTGTAGTCTTTCTGCTCCAGTGCCTCTTCTGGGAAACCAAATGGGTGCACAATGGTGCCAGCAAACCAACACAACAGCTGGCAGCATGAAATTATGACCCTGCTGTCTCTGCCTTCATTGCTTATTAATTTCTGTATTTGACCGCAACAAATCTTGGTTGACAAGCCAATAGAATACTATTAAAGGTGCCATCTTTCGACCAAACATTAAACTGAATCCCCAGCTGATCTCTCAGTTGGATTTAAAAGACCAGATAACAATGTTTCAAGGCAGAGCAGGGGAGTTCTCCACGACACTACAAGTCTACATTTGGAACTTAATCGTTTAAACATTGCTAAAAATAGACATATTTTACCATATTTTGGCTAAGTGTCAATTTCGACAAAAGAGAAATTTGGCACCAAGTTTGTGCACAAGGACCTGGATGATCTGGTTGATGGGATGGTGCAGAGATGAGGTGTCATGTATCCCCAGGGCCAGCAGAGGGCACACTGACACAAGACCTTGCCAGCTTTGTGTCAGGTCACCACAAGAGTTGGGGCAGGCCCTATGGTGCAGAGGAACGCACAAAAGAGGTTCTCTGTTGTGCCAGGGTAAGTATCACCATCTTCACTCTGCTGCTTCACACTCACTCTATTGCTGTTGCTGCACCCTCTTCCCACTAAGTCTCATGCACTACCACTAAACTCTCCCTATCGCTTGCAATATCTCCCCCACTCATTCTCATCCACTGCACAGTGGCTCAGTGGTTAGCACTGCTGCCTCACAGTTCCAGGAACCTGGGTTCGATTCCACCCTTGAGCAACTGTCTGTGTGGAGTTTGCACATTCTCCCTGCATCTGCATGGGTTTCCTCCAGTTTCCTCCAACAGTCCAAAGATATTCAGGCTAGGTGGATTGGCCATGCTAAATTGCCTATAGTGTTCAGGGATGTGTAGATTATGTGAGGATGGGTCTGGGTGGGATGCTCTGGGGGTCAGTGTGGACTTGTTGGACTGAGGGGCCTGTTTCCACACTGCAGGGATTCTATGATCCCCTCAGCACTGACCCTGAATGCTCTCTGTGCACAGTCCTTCAGGACACTTCACCATTTTCACCCACTTCCATCTCTCTCAATCCTTCCTTTTCTCTCATTCCAGGAGGAAACAGCACGTAATAGGGCCAAAAGGGCCAGGATGGGTAATGGGTACCTGAATTTGGGCTCCTTACCTCCTATGATGAGAGGAATCTGGCCTTTGCAGGAGAAGACTGGGACCATTCCTGCAGAAATATCACACCACATCACACCAACTGAGTAAATACCATTCTTAATTTTAATGCAGCTCTTGTATTCTTGCCACTATCAGTGTCATTCATTGCACATAACATCTAACCTTTGACCGCGATGCTTTCTGTATTGTGTTTTGCAGGTTTCTGTGACATATCCACTGTTTTAGCGGCCACGTGGGCCACCCACAACAGAGGCTGTCCTGCAACTCACATCTTCCAATCCATGGTTTACCACCTTCACCATTACAGTTCACAAGTATCATCTCCCTTGTCTTCCAAACTGCAGTCCCCAGTCCTCACAAGTTATGTTCCTCAGTCCCCTTTCTGGAGCAACAACTCCCCTAACCCCTTGCCTTTATTAAATGGACTCCACAGATTGACTGCCTCACCTCTTTGTGCGACCTAATCAGACTGCCTCAGATGAGAAGTGATAAGCACAATTGCCTATCATTAAATCATCAGAAACTTTGAAACCATTGTATTTGGTCCCCATCACAAACTTCATACCCTTGTTCATCCTTTGGCATTTTTAAGATGATATGCCATAAAACCATTAGATGTGGAAGCAAAGGTAGGTCATTCAGCCCATCAAGTCTGTGCTGTCATTCGATGAGATCATGGCTAATCTGATAATCCTTAAATCCACTTACCTGCCTTTTGATCCTATTCTTTGATGGTCCTATTGATTAAAAATCTGCCTACATCAGCCTTGAATATACTTGATTATAGTCCAACGGGATTATTTGAAATCACAAGCTTTCGGAGCAATGCCCCTTTGGGCCAGCACTCTGAAAGCTTGTAATTTCAAATAAACCTGTTGGACTATAACCTGGTGCCATGTGAATTCTGACCTTATCCAAACCCGGTCCAGCACCAGCACCTCACACCTTGAATATACTAAGTGACCTAGCATCAAAAGCCCTCTGAGATGAAAAAAAATCCACAGATTCACTACCCTCAGAAGATATTCTTCCTCTTCTGTGTCTTAAAAGTGCAACCCCTTATTCTGAGATTAAGCCCTGTGGTCCTAGACCCTTCCATAAGGGGAAAGAGCCCTTTCCAATCTACCCTGTCAAGTCCCTTAAGAATCCTGTACGTTTCAATAAATTTATCTTTCATTCTTCTTTATTCCAATGAGTACAGGCCCCCATTCTACTCCACCTCTCTTTCTAAGGCAATCTCTCCATACCTCATATGAGCCAAGTGAACCCTGTCGGGCCTGCATCGGATGTCTTGACTGATTTGCAGTTTAGTTATTATGTGCTATCAGCCATCTACAATTGCTCCTGATTGTCTGTTTGTCAATGACAGAGAATTTAGGGAGAGGCAATGCATAGTGGCAATGTCACCAGACTAGGTAATCCAGAACCCCAGGCATATGTTCAAATCCCAGCCTGCCTACTGATGAAGTTTTAACTTAATAAGAATCTGAAATAAGAAGAGACTTTAATAGTAACCTAGTAATAATTATCAGTTTTTATAAAAACCCATTAGATTCATGAATATTCTAAATGACTACCAACACACAACCACAATGTGGCTGACTTGTAACTGTCATCGGGGCAATTTGAGATAGGTAACAAAGGCCTAGCTAGCAATGTCCACCTTTCTCGAAGTAATAAAGAAAAGGTTGGCATAATGTTAAAATTCGTATTGTCCAGAAATTCAATAAGTGCATATTCTAAATACAACACGTAAACCTCTGAGTTGGGAACAGGAGTAGATCGTTCGGAGCCATGGGTCTACTCTGCCATTGATGAGATCGTGACTGACCTGATTTGTCCTAAACGTCACTTTTTTGCCCATGTACCACAACATTTGGATTGACATTTTAGCTCCTTCATCTGGTTTCCAGTGAAAATAAGGGCTTTTAGAATATACAAGATTTTGAGTGTCGCTACTACATGCTGAATGACCTCCCCTCCTCCCACCTCAAGCCACACCCCCATCTCCTATCTACTAACATCATCCCGCCCCCTTGACCTGTCCGTCCTCCCTGGACTGACCTATCTCCTCCCTACCCCACAACCTACACTCACCTTTACTGGCTCCATCCCCGCCTCTTCGACTTGTCTGCCTCCTCTCCACCTATCCGCTCCTCTATCCATCCTCTATCCGCCTCCCCCTCTCTCCCTATTTATTTCAGAACCCTCTTCCCCTCCTCCATTTCTGATGAAGGGTTTAGGCCCGAAACGTCAAGTTCTCCTGCTCCTATGATGCTGCTTGACCTGCTGTGTTCATCCAGCCCCATGCTTGTTATCTCCCTGTGCTGTACCTTCTTATAATCAGAGCTTTCCTTGTATGGAGTGTGACTCAATAAAGGTTACAATTTGCAAGCTAGGTTTGGCTACAATGATGTACTCCTTTAAAAAAAATCACATGAATCCTGTGAGAAATGTTCTGCAAAAACACTTTTCATGGAACATTGATTATTTTTCTAATCAATGCAATGCCCAAAGAGATAGCATGCAAAGTGATCTGATTGAGGTTTTATTTACTCGGTATAGAAGCCTCAATGTCATGTGAAATACAAAGGATTCTAGATTGCACTGATTACATACAAAGGACACAAAGGTACAAAAAAAACCTGACTGACAAGGAGTATGGGAACCAAAGGACTGATTCAAGTATTTCAGATGCAAATTAAGAACCAAATGATCAAATGGTTGAATACACCACTATGAGTAGCTCATGTTGACCAGAAAGGCCCCAGATTTTATCTCTGATAATTCACTCATTCACCCGCACTTTTCACTATTAGAAGCAGACATTTAACTTAAACATACCAACAATGAATGTCTGTAGCCTCATTTCATTGGAAAAGATATCAGCAAAGGAATTAAAATTTATGACTACCCATATCTGCACCACTGATTCCTGCACCACCCACTGTTCCACCCATTTCCCCCCCATTACATATGGCATGTCATCCTTTGGAGTTCTGAAACTTTTTGCCATTGCTATGAGAGGAGCAACTCTATTGATTCCACTCAAAACAGAGCCTCACCCTTGACTTTAACCCATGATGAATCGTGGACGGGGTGATTGTGAGAGCAACAGCCGTGGTCTTGGATCTGCAAGAATGGTCCACAGTGCAAGTTTAGGTGAATATGTGGCTCTAGGAAGGGAATCCCGATCACAATGACCTCTTCTGGACTTGGTTGAAGTTTTTAGCAGATTAGGCCTGCTGAAAGAGCCCCATCAAGCCTTGTTGTAATGTCAAATTCAGCCTCAGTAATGAGACTGACCTGCCTATTTAAAGTAGGCCTGAGCACAATGACAGGGGTAGGTTGTTCAGCTCCTTGAGACTGTTTCATCATTCAATGGGACCATGGCTGATCTATGATATAATTTTATCAACTTATCTTGGTTCCTTACTCTTTCCTGTCCTTGGCTAGCAAAAAAAAACTTTACAACTCAAATTTGAAATTGAGCTAGCACGTGCTACTTTTAGTTGGATACAGTTTCATATGTCTACTATCCTCTGGGTGAAGAAGAGTTTCCTGACTCTGGATATCTGGCGGTCTGATTCATATCTCCTTGTCCTGGTCTCCCTCAACAACAGCAAAAAGTTTTCTCTACCATATCAATATCCTAAATGTCTCAATAATTTCATCTTTCAGGAAATATAACTCTAGTTTTTCTAATTGCTCCTCATTTTTTTTTTGTGAGAGTTCTCACTGCCTGCAATTCTGTTTGAACTGTCACCCTTCAGGGATGAGTTAAAAGTGAACCCCATGGCCTCTGTCCACACTTTGTGGAATGGAAAGTTGAACCAGAATTCCCACTGGGTGGTGAGTTCTAGAACTACGTGTGTTTGGATACCAGCTGAAGACATATTCAAGCTCACCTGTAATCATTGAGGGCAAAAGTCCTGGTATAGGCCCCAAAAATGAAGAATAGCAAAGATTCTATCTACAGTATATACTGTAAGTTCTCCAGTCTGGAATGCTTGGAACAAAGTCACTTTTAGATTTCAGAAATTTCTCTGTGGTTTAAAGTTTAAGTTGCCTACACCAATAGTATTTAGTCAACGGTACTTTTTGTCTGTTTTTTACATATCTTTTCAGCTATCAACTGGAAATTCAACTTTTCTTAGGGAATTGAAGTAATTGTGTTGTTATTCAACTGATAATTGATCAAATAAGGAACATTTTCCAGTAGGTTTTACAGTTTGAGTTCACGTTTGTCCAACAACAACATTTATGTTGGGCCTTTAACATAAAGAATGACCTCAAGTTACTTCACAGGAGTATTATAAAACTACGTATGATACCAAACCACATAAGGACATATCAAATCTGATAACTAAATGACAAAGGTTTTAAGGAGCATCTTAAAGGAGGAAAGGGAGGTAGAGAGGAGGAGACGTGTATGGACTAAATTCTAGCACCAGGTCACTGGATACGAATGCATGAGCAATTCAAATTAAGGATGCACAGGAGACCAAAAAGACTAAATATATCTCAGAGAGTTTTAGGGCTGGTGAGGATTGCAGAGATAGGGAGTGATATGGAAGGACTTGAAAACAGTGATGAGAAGTTTAAAATCAAGACATAGCTTGACAAGAACTGTTAAGCTCTTAGAGACTATACTCAATCTCCAGCAGTTGGTTATTAAAGGTTGGGATAGCAGGACCCAGTTCAGGTCAACAAGCACTGGGGTGATAGAGGAATTGGGACTTGGTGTGATTTAAGACCTGGGAAGTAGAATGTGGGAGACCAGACAATATTTTGGAATATTTAAATCTAGAGGTAATGAAAGTATAAAGATTAAATGTTGCAAACTAAACAGAAAACTGTTCTTGCACCCTGATTTGATACAGCTGAGAAAACTGCACAAACACAAGCTTCTGAGGACAATAAATTAATTTATAACTGTAAAGCTTTAATATTTTAAATTCAGCATTAAATATTGAGTCAAAATAAGTTATCAATTCTTATTTTGTTGTTTTTATTCCTCACTCAATTAAATGTTTTTCAACATATGCAATAGTCTGTTTCTACAGCTGGTCTCTATCAGTCATATAATCAAAGAGGCCTGAAGCACAGAAAATGGGCCTTTAACTAATCAAGTCTTTGCCAGACAAAAACAATCACCTAAATTTTCTAAATCCATTTTCCAGCACTGGGCCTATAGCTATAACATTGCAAGTGTACATCAAAATATTTCTTAAATGTTATGGAGGTTTCTGCCTTTACCACCCTTATAGGCTGTGAGTTTCAGATTCTCACCATCCTCTGGATGAAGACATTTTTCATCAAGTCCCCTCTAGACTTCCTGCCCCTTATGTTACATATATGCCCTGTGGTCATTGATCTCCCCACCAAGGGAAAAAGTTTCTTCCTATAGCTTTCCCATGGCAATGTACTATGGCTTGATTTTTGGTGGTCACTTGTCAGGAGTTGATCATTTTGATTGCAGTATTTTCCTAATCTTGTAAAGAAGATCAGGAATGTACAAATTAAAACATCGTGATGGGAATGATCCTGCAATTCAAAGTCACAGTGTTTAACTATCGCTCTATTTGCAACATCAATACTTGTTTGAATTTCTGTCATTGTTTTGTGAAAAATGAGAAGTAAATATTCTTTCATATGAACTGATGGAGTTTATTTGAAACATTTAACAGGAACAGACTTAATTACCCCTCCCCTCTAACCTTCTTTCCATCATTATCCAGGCAGGAGCTGTATACAATACTGACCAGTCTTAATCCATGTGGGGTTAAAATTGTATCAGAGATAATAGGTACTGCAGATGCTGGAGAATCCGAGATAACAAGGTGTGGAGCTGGATGAACACAGCAGGCCAAGCAGCATCATAGGAGTAGGAAAGCTTGACGTTTCGGGCCTGCCCAGCACCAGCCCAGGTCATCTCCGCCTCCCTAACCTGTCTTTTCTCTCACCTATCCCCTCCTCCAACCTCAAGCCCCACCCCATCTCCTATCTACTAACCTCATCCCGCCCCCTTGACCTGTCCGTCCTCCCTGGACTGACCTATCTCCTCCCTACCCCCCCACCTACACTCACCTTTACTGGTTCCATCCCCGCCTCTTTGACTTGTCTGCCTCCTCTCCACCTATCCTCTCCTCTATCCATCCTCTATCCGCCTCCCCCTCTCTCCCTATTTATTTCAGAACCCTCTTCCCCTCCCCCATTTCTGATGAAGGGTTTAGGCCCGAAACGTCAAGCTTTCCTGCTCCTGTGATGCTGCTTGGCCTGCTGTGTTCATCCAGCCCCACGCCTTGTCATCTCTTAATCTATGCGGGCATAGTGGTGATGTCATAAACTACACAACATCACCCAGGCTGTTGTTGTTCCGACACAGCTTCAAATCCCACTGTGGCAGCTGTTAGAATTTGAATTCAATGTAACAAATAAGGGATTGAAAGCTAATTACAGTAATCAACTCTCATTGATTGTTGTAAATCTCATCTGGTTCAGTAATGTCCTTTACAGATAGAAATGCACCATCCTTACCTGGTCTGGCCTAGATGTGTGCACTCTGTTCAAGGCCATTCTGTTCAGGGTAATTGGGAATTGGCATCAAATGTTGGCCTGTCAGTGATGTTCATATCCCATGAAAGAATAGAGAAAAGAACAACTTGAGTGAAAAACAGTTGCAAGACTATGAGGAAAGAAGTCAGCTGGATGGTTCTGCTGAACAGCCAGCACTGTTTCTATGTGATATGTAAATATATCAGACTCATTCCTCCTCAGTTGTAAATCAGACCATTAAGTATAATTGAATTGTGGAAAATTATAATGATAAAAATTAATTCAACGCATAAATTAAATCTACTCTTCCTGACGTAACTTTTCCATAAGTCCTATACACATATGGTGTTGGTTAGCTCAGTTGGCTGTACAAAGGGTTTGCAATGATGTCAACAAATCCATGGTGGCTGAGGTTACTGTGAAGACCTCTCCCCTTGCCTGAGGTGTGGTGACCCTCAGATCAAACCAAATCAGTTATCTCTTTTTTAAGAGTCTGAGAGAACGGGTCTGGTAGGTTTAGGGCAACTTTAACTTTTATATACATAACTGCATCTGTGACCAGTCAGTATTAGCCTGAAAATCAAATTTTCAGTTTCTTTTTATTTATTCATAGGATGTGGATATCACTGGGTAGACCAGTATTGTAACCCATTCCTAACTGCCAGAGGGCAGTTAACAGTCAACCACATTGCTGTGTTTCTGGAGTCACATGTAGGCCAGACCAGGTAAGGATGGCAGATTTCTTTCCATAAAGGACATTAATGAATTAGATGGATATATTCAACAATCAACGATGGGTTCATGGTCATTGTTAAACTCTTAATTCCAGACTTCTTTGTTTAGTTTCACTCCTATTCGAAACCCGGGACAAACTACAAACAGAAAAAGGCAAGGATAGTTACAGTTAGAGATATAATAAATTTTAAACAAACAAAATCTACTACTTACCAAGACTTTTTACATTTTTAAATTGAGCCAGCTTTGATGAAAGATGACCCTACATGAATGTTTGAACTGAATTTTTGGGACCGCCCTACCAAAGTTGGACATAAAGGTGGGATCCTTGAAAATGTCATGCTGACATGCGAATTACATAACGCTGCTCCCTACTGTGGTGGATGTGTGTGCATATGTGTATGTGTGGTGGCAATGGTCATGGGTTGTTGGTGGGATGGGAATCTTGCATTCTTTCCAATTGAGCACAACTAAAATAACAACTTAAGAGCCAGCGAGGTTGAGTGCAGAAATTTTCAAGAAGCACGTGGGTTACCTGTCCCTTCGTGGACAGGTCAGCTGTAGGAAGCCTGGCTTCATTAGAGAGCCAGTGGGGGTAAAGGGGAACTCAGCACTTGCAAGGAGCAATTGATTGAGTTCTGTCTGCAGTTCTGGAAGTCTCTGATTTTGGTAGATAACTGTCCCCATCCTCCTTTATTTGTACCTACAGTTCCTAATCAACCTGTTCAGACATGTTATTACACAATTCTGGAGCGCATGGGACTTGAATCTGGGCCCCTCAGTCTAGGGACAAAAACAGAAGTTGCTGGAAAAGCTCAGCTGAAAGCTGTGAAGAAAAAAACCAGAGTCACAGATGCTGCCAGACCTGCTGGAAAAGCCCAG
>JAHRHZ010000223.1:25538539-25550633 GCA_024137785.1 Ginglymostoma cirratum
AGACCATTTTCTGATGAAGGGTCTAGGCCCGAAACGTCAAGCTTTCCTGCTCCTATGATGCTGCTTGGCCTGCTGTGTTCATCCAGCTCCACACCTTATTATCTCGGATTCTCCAGCATCTGCAGTACCCATTATATCTAAAGACTTTATGCTGGTTTGTGAGTGCAATTTTCCTCAAATCTATTTGATAGAATATTCAATTGCATTTTATGGGTGTGTTTAAAATTAAAGTAGAATTGTCATGTTGTAATTATCTTTGATATTCTATGATATATTATTCCTTATAATATAACTTATAAATGATTCTTACAATAAATATGCATAAGCGAGTATGAAAGAGTTCTGGTCTCCAAAGCCTGAAGAACCCACATCGAGCAAGTCTGTCGGAATCAGAGCACCATTGAGGAGCTTCCTATAGAGCTGAACCCTGATGACAGTGTCCAAAAGGGTCTAACATCTGCCAATCTTCACCTTTGTTCTGTTGTTCATGGTGCAGACTTATTGTCTGCTGGAGTTTCTGAGATCTCATTGTCTGCTGGAGAGTAGCCCCAAGTTTAAGTATCTAATACCACTGTGTACAACAAGAAATTTCTTCTGTAGGAGTCAGAAGGATGGCTTCCTTTCTTCATGCCCAGAGCTGTCTTCAGTGTGTTTTTTTAATTTATTCATGGGATGAGGGCGTCGCTGACCAGGCAACATTTATTGCCTGTCCCTAACTGCCCAGAGGGTGGTTACAAGTCAACCACATTGCTGTGGGTCTGGAGTCACATGTAGGCCAAACCAGGAAAGGATAGCAGTTTCCTTCCCTAAAGGACATTAGTGAACCAGATGGGTTTTTCCCAACAATCGACAATGGATTCATGGTCATCATTAGACTCTTAGTTCCAGATATTTATTGAATTCAAATTCCACCATCTGCCGTGGCAGGATTCGAACCCTGGCCCCCAGAACGTTATCTGGGTCACTGGATTGTTAATCCAGAGATAATACCACTAGGCCATCGCCTCCCCCGAAAGTTCTACTTTTTGTCTACCACAGTATTCTTGGATCAAATTTTGAATAGTTCTTTTGCTGGTATAGAAGCTGTAGATGATACAGCTGTGAAGTTCTTTATAGGAGCTGAACTCAGTTAATTCAGGTCAGACCTTGCATTCAGGTCATGGTAAATGAGGGGCGGCACAGTGGCTCAGTGGTTAGCACTGCTGCCTTACAGCGCCAGGGATCCGTGTTCGATTCCACCCTCAGGTGACTGTGTGGAGTTTGCGCATTCTCCCTGTGTCTGCGAGAGTTTCCTCCAGGTGCTCCGGTTTCCTCCCACAGTCCAAAGATGTGCTTGTTAGGTGGATTGGTCATGCTAAATTGCCCAACATGTCCAGGGATGTGTAGATTAGGTAGGTGAGAGGTGGATGGGTCTGGGTGGGATGTTCTGAGGGTCGGTGTGGATTTGTTGGGCCAAAGGGCCTGTTTCCACACTGTAGGGATTCTATGAATTTCTATGAAATTCCCTCATGCTGGTGTTTTAACCTTCCCTAGCATCCAAAACAGTAAAAGAGAATGAGAATTCCAGTTCAATGTCTTTCTCTTCATGGGGTTGTAGTGTTTTGGCTCTGGAGCTTTGTCTCTTGAATCAGTTTTTTTCCTTGATCAGTCCTTGCATTCAGGTCATAGTAAATGTCTCAGTCCAGGTATTACCTGTTGTGAGATGTTGTCTTCCCGCTCTATTGATATGTTTGCTTTTCACAGACTTGATGGTGAAAAACATGTTTCTGACTTGCTCCAAATGAGCTGAGGACACTGGTGATCGACACATTTGATGAAAGGTGGAATGCTGGAGTAGGATGGAAATGTAAATATTCCACAACGATAACAGTTGTGGGTAGGGCTGATGGGGAGGAGGTGCAAATTGACAGCTACTTCCAAATAGCTAGACTGCATCATCAGTGATAAAAACAAAGTTGCTGGAAAAGCTCAGCAGGTCTGGCAGCATCTGTGAAGGAAAAAGCAGAGTTAACATTTCGGGTCCAGTGACCCTTCCTGAGAACTGAGTTCCTGAGTTCTGAGGAAGGGTCACTGGACCCAAAATGTTAACTCTGTTTTTTCCCCTTCACAGATGCTGCTAGACCTGCTGAGCTTTTCCAGAACTTTGTTTCTGTTCCTGATTTACAATGTCCGCAGTTCTTTTGGTTTTTATTTTGCATCATCAGTGATGTCAGGTTGCATGAGACTGAAGGAAGAAGAGTCCAGTAAAGTTATGCTCTGCCACGTTTCTGTTTACTTTTGATAGCTAATAAATGTTAATAGTTTGCACTATTATGGTGTACAATCTTCTGTGTACAATTCCTAGAACGTGCTTCTGACATTCCTACATTTGCCAGCTACTGGGCCACGAGTGACGAAATTCAATTTGGTTCCTTAAAGTAAAGCTTCTCACCTGTGAAGTATGAACATAAACATTTAGTACAAAGTAAAATAATGCTAGAAGATGAATAACATGATGTGATGTTATTTCTTGGAAATCTACACATTTCTGTGAAGCAGTAAAATCTGTCTTTGATATTTAGAATTTTAAAAAAAAGTAGCGGAAATCAATAACATATGAAAGTGAAAAATGCGACCTTGCTTTCACTTTAAAAAAATTAATAGAATTAGTTCTTCAGCTCAGCATCAGGCAGTTTCATGTCGTGTTGGTATGGCTTGATGTAGTGTTGAATTCCATCCTCAAGCTGAATATTTCCTAGCAAAGGCTGAAACTTAATCTCAGAAGGTTAGTTCAACGTTTCACTTCCATCACTAGTTTGTCAGTGGCGTTGGTAGTGATAGTTGATTCTGTAGTGTGCTTTGTTTGAATGGAAACAGTATTCAGGCTGATCAGACATGTTCATTTTGGGAATATCGTTGATAATTTAAAAGTCAATCCTATGTTTAAGCCTTGGCACGTGCATTTTAAATCGCTTGTACAATGAACTCCTGCAAAGGAAAGTAGGTATGTCAAGAAAAGTGAAGACAACATTGTGATCGAATTTTGTTTGCCTCCAATGTTAACCTATTAGGTGCTGTTAAAATTGGTGCTGCACTTCTTACTTTTTAATTCCCCTATGGGATGTGGCAGAGTTAGGAAAGCTAACATTTGTTGCCCGTGAACTTAATTTCTCAGCCATTTCAAAAGGTAATTAAGAGTCAACCACATTGCTGTGCGTTTGGAGTCATATGTAGACCAGAACAGGTAAGGATGATAGATTTCCTTCTCTAAAGGCCATTAATGAACCAGATGGGCTTTTGGTTACATGGTCACTATTAGTCTAGCTTTTAATTCCAGATTTAATCGAATTCAGATTTCCCTAGTTGCCATGGAGAAGTTTAACCCATATCTCCAGAACATGATTGTCTAGATTACCAACCTAGTGACATTGCTGCAATGCCACCAATGCAGTTTCCCTCCCCCCATTTCTTGTATTATGGCAGTGACAATTGGAAAAGACTTAATCAGCTGTAAAGCACATTGGGATGTTCTGACAGATGAGAAATTATGTGAATTTATCATTTTCTTTTAACTAAGGAATTGGCACAATAAAACGTATTGAGGGAGTGTTGATCAATAAGTTGAACTAATTTCTGGTGACAATATTACAAACTTACAAAGAAGGAACAGGAGTAAGCCATTCAGCCATTTGAGTTTGCATTGCCATTTGATAACATTATGGCTGATCTGATATTAACCTTAATATTTCTGCATATCCCTAATAAACTTTCATCCCCTTGCTAAACAAGAATATACTCCCTGTGCCTTAAAAATATTTAAAGATTCTGCATCCATACCATTTTGAGGAAGGGAATTCCAAAGATACTCAACCTTCTGAGAGAAAATTTTAATACTGATTTATTTCTACATGAATCATCTCAGCCTCCTCCCAGAGGTGACCAGTATTACAGGTGCCAGTCTCCAACCACTTTGATTCACTACTTGTGATGTCAGGAAATAACTGAAGGCACTGGAGACTGCAAAGATGTGAGCCCTGACCACGTTCTGTAAATAGTACTGAAGATGTGCTTCAACCTCCATTTCTGCTCCCCTAGTTAAGCTGTTTCAGTAGCTACAACACTGATATTTATCCGACAAAGTGGAAAATAGCCTGGGTATGTGAGACAAATCCAAACTGTCCAATTACTGCCTCATCAGTAAAGTGGTGGATGGTGTCGATAGTGCTATCAAGCAGCAGCTGCTCGGTGTTGCCCAGTTTGGGTTCCATCAGGACCACTCATTGCATGACCTCATTATAGCCTTGATTCAAACAAGGACCAAAACAGCTAAATTCCTGAAGTGAGAGTGACTGCTCTTGACATTAAGGCTGCATTTGAACAAGTGTGGCATTGAGGAGCCTTAGCAATACTGGAATCAATAGAATCAGCTAAAACTCTGGTTGGAATCATACCTGGGAAGATGTCAGTGGTTATTGGAGGTCAGTGATCTCAGTTCTGGGACCTATCTGCAGGTGTTCCTCAGTGGCGTCCAAGGCTCAGCCATTTTCAGCTGCTTCAATGTTGACCTCATACGCTCCATCATAAGATCAGAAGTGGGGATATTTGCTGCTGATTGTGCAATGTTCAGCACTGTTTGCAGTCCACGGCCAAATGCAGCAAGACCTGGACAATATCCAGGGTTGGGTTGAAAAGTAGCAAATAACATCCATTAGTAACACAAATGCCAGGCTACAACTAAACCCAACAAGAGCAAATCCAGCCATCAAAGTTGCCGTCACTAAATCCCCCCACTATTGACATCCTCTGAGATTTTTATTGAGCGGAAACTGAACTGAACCAGCCATGTAAATAACATGTCTATAAGAGCAGGTCAGAGGCTTGAATGCTACAATGGGTAACTCGCCCCCTGACTCCACAAAGTCTATCCACCAACAGTAAGACACAAGTTAGCAGTGTATTGGAATTCTCCCCACTTTCCTGGTTTGAATGCAGCTCCAAAAGCACACAAGACAAAGCAGCCCATTTAATTGGCAGCGCATTCTCAAACATTCATACCCTCCACCACTGATGTTCAGCAGTGGTGTGTACTATCTAAAAGAACAAAGAAAATTACAGCACAGGAAGAGGCCTTTCAGCCCTACAAGCCTGCACCGACATGCTGCCTGTCACAAATAAAACCCCCTACCCTTCCGGGGACCATATCTCTCTAGTCCCATCCTATTCATGTATTTGTTAAGACGCCCTTTAAAAGTCACTATCATATCTGCTTCCACTACCTCCCCGGCAGCAAGTTCCAGCACCCACTGCTCTGTGTAAACAAAAAAAGCATCTTGCCTCGTACATCACTTTTTAAACCTTGCCCCTCGCTCGTTAAACCTATGGCCCTAGTAACTGACTCTTCCACCCTGGGAAAAAGCTTCTGACTGTCCACTCTGTCCATACCCTTCATAATCTTGTAGACCTCTATCAGGTCACCCCTCGACCTCTGTCATTCCAGTGAGAACAACCCAAGTTTCTCCAACTTCTTATTATAACTAATGCCATCCATACCACCCAACATCCTGGTAAACCTTTTCTCTACCATCGCCAGAGTCACCACATACTTCTGGTAGTGTGGCTACTAGAATTGAATACAATATTCCAAATGTGGCCTATAAGGTTCTGTAAAGCTGCAATGTTACTTGACAATTTTTAAACTCAGTGCTCCAGCCGATGAAGGCAAACATGCTGATTGTTTTGTTGACTACCTTCTCCATCTGCGTTGCCACTTTCAGTGACCTGTGTACCTGTACGCCCAGATACCTCTGCCTATCAGTACTCTTTTTAAGGGTTCTGCCATTTACTGTATATTTTCCATCTGGATTAGACCTTCTGAAATGCATTGCCTCACATTTTTCCAAATTAAACTTCATCTGCCATCTCTCTGCCCATGTCACCAACCGATCTATATCCTGCTGTGTCCTCTGACAGTCTTAATCACTGTCCGCAATTCCACCAACCTTTGTGTCATCTGCAAACTTACTAATCAAACCAGTTACATTTTCCTCCAAATCATTTATATATATTACAAATAGCAAAGGTCCCAACACTGATCCCTGAGGAATGCCACTAGTCTCAGCCCTCCATTCAGAAATGCGCCCTTCCACTGCAACTCTCTGTCTTCTATGACTGAGCCAGTTTTTTACCCATCTTGCAAGCTCACTTCTGACCCTGTGCAACTTTATCTTCTGTATCAGTCTGCTATGAGGGACCTTGTCAAAGGCCTTACTGAAGTCCAGGTAGACAACATCCACTGCCCTGCCCTCATCGATCATCTTCGTCACTTCCTCAAAAAACTCAAGTTTTCGTGAGGCATGACCTCCGCTTCACAAAACCATGTTGCCTCTCGCTAATTCACCCACTTATTTCCAAGTGGGAGTAAATCCTGTCTCAAAGTATCCTCTCCAATAATTTCCCTACCGCTGATGTAAGTCTCACTGGCCTGCAATTAGCTGGATTATCCCTGCCACCCTTCTTAAACAAAGGAACAACGTTGGCTATTCTCTAATCCTCTGGGACCTTCCTGTACCCAGTGAGGATACAAAGATTTCTCTCGAGGCCCCAGCAATTTCCTCCCTTGCATCTCTCAGTATTATATCCCATCAGGCCCTTGGGACTTGCCTATCTTAATGTTTTTCAAGACCCCACAATACCTCCTCCCTTTTAATCTCAACATGACTCAAACTATCTACACACCCTTCCCCAGACTCATCATCCACCAAGTCCTTCTCTTTGGTGAATACTGACGCAAAGTACTCATTTAATACCTCACCTATTTCCTCTGGCTCCACACATAAATTTCCTTCCCTGTTCTTGGGTGGGCCAACCCTCTCCCTGGCTACCCTCTAAGATGTAGAAAAGATGTGGAAGATGTAGAAATTCACCAAAGCTCCTTAAACAGCGCTTCCAGTCCCATGATCACTACCATCTAGAAGACAAGGACAGTAGATCCACCACCACCTGCAAATCTCTCTCCAAACCACTCGCCATCCTGACTTGAAAATATATTGCTGTTCTTTCACTGACACTGGGTCCAAATCCTTGAATGCCCTCCCCAAAGGCATTGTGGGTCTACCTGCAGCAACTGGAGTGGAACAGTTCGAGAAGACAGCTCACCACCACCTTCTCAAGGGCAATTAGAGATGGGCAATAAACTCTAGCCCAGCCAGTGATGCCCATGTCCCATGAATGAATAAACAAAAAATGTATGGAACTCATTATTTCTATATCTAACTGTATTAAGAAAGATGTGTCTGGTTATGTAATCCAACTGGCATTCAAGTAATGAGTTTTACCAATATCACACTGCCAGCTTTTGTTTTGTGTAATTTCAGTTAAAGAGTACAACGACAGTTGCTGCGAGTCGGGATTTTAAGGAGGACAGAATATGGCTAAATGGAAAAGAAGAAAACATCAACCACCCAAGACTGCAGACTTGCTTACGAGAAAGTGTGTATCCATTAGACAATCCATGCAATGTTACTGAAAATGGCACTGTAGCAGTAGGTAAAGTTCTGTTGGTGTCTGACCTATGTTAGGCGTTCATTCCATTGTGTAGTAATGCAAACTTTTTATTTTGATATTAACTAGCTATATGTTAGTGCAAGAAGCTGCCCAAAACATGGGATCATTTGAGGAAGTGGATGACGGATGTTTCATAGCCAAGAGTACGAGATAGAATCATGCTGTACTCCCAAATTATTCTTAAATATTCTGGTATTCACATTACAGCTAATTTCGTTGGACAGATGGATTCTGATTGGCATAAGCAGCTTTCTAAACAATTTTTTTTGCCAATCTGTTGTATGAACTTGTAAATTTGATTGTAATTTTAAAAATCTCTATCAGATGGGGTTTATAACAGATAAAATGCTGGACTAATAGAATACAAAATCTTGATCTACAAATGAGGAAGAATTTGACACCCACTCATCAGTTTTTACATTTGGAATACATCCCGTGTTACCCTTGGGATATCTTATTTGCCATAAAGCACCAGTGTCCACCAAATTATTTCGTGACGAGCCTGCCTTTTTAAAGTCTTTATATCCTAGACTGTATAATTGTGATAAACTCACCATTTCAATGAATCCTGATGGTTTACTAGCTCCTCTTCATCCCAGTGTTTGCAGAGATGTCTTCAGCTTCTCAGCCTCATGATCTGGAATTCAAAGCCTAAATCCCTCTTTTCCTGTAGCTTCCCTTCAAAGAACAAAGAAAATTATAGCACGGGAACAGGCCATTCGGCCCTCCAAGCCTGCTTCGATCTTCCAAATGTAAATAGATCCTATCCTTCAGTATCTTCTCCAGCAGCTTCCCCAGCACTGACGTCAGGCTCACCGGTCTATAATTTCCTAGATTATCCTTGCTACCCTTCTTAAACAAGGGGACAGCATTAGCAACTCTCCAGTCCCCAGGACCTCACCCGTACACAAGGATGCTGCAAAGATACGTGTTAAGGCCCCAGCTATTTCCTCTCTTGCGTCCCTCAGTAACCTGGGATAGATCCCATCCGGACCTGGGGACTTGTCCACCCTAATGCCTTTTAGAATACCCAACACTCCTCCCCTCCCCCCCCCCCCCGCCCCGACTTATGCTGACTTGATCTAGAGTAATCAAACATCTATCCCTAACCTCAACATCCGTCAAAATTCCTTCAAAATCCTCCTTGAAACAGACCTTCTGCCCCTTGCTTGCACCTCCCCTCTCTCCACGAGCCCACTTTTTCCTTCTCCGTATTAATTACCTCTGGCCTGGGTTACAATCGTGGGACTCCAGGACCCGTCTTCCTGGTGGCAACCATGGCCTTCCCAGTGAACTTGCTGAACGTGGGAACTGTGGCTTCTGCTGGGAGCTTGGTAGTTGAGTCTTTCACTCGTGGGCTTTGATTCCAGATTAAGGCTCACACTGCTTGATGCATTTGATGTTCGGCAGACCTTCATGTGCAAAGGCAGCAAGAGTCTTTGACAGGCTCTCCAATGGGCAAATAATACCCCAATTTCTCAACAAAATACAGCCTGTACGATTTAGATATCAGAAAATGCGGAAATATTAGTGTTCAGTCTTTATTCCTACATTACGTAGTGATTATGCTTCAAAAGTACCTCATGGCTGTAAAAAGCCTTGGGACATCCTTTGGTCATGAAGGTGCTGCAACAGTGCATGTTTTAATTTTTTTTTCCAGGTAGTTAATGGGTACAAACTTGAAACTTAGTGAACTGTTTCAGCTGAGCACAATGTTTACAAAGCTGTCAGAAATTATAATACACACAAATTGTACTGAAATCGATGTCTTTTTCATTTCATATTGAACCTCAGCATTGTGTAAATTAACCCCTTTGAGATCTTGTATCAGTTTATAATTTTGCCTAGGGTTAATGTGGCAATCCTTGGTATGTTCCTGTTAGTGTGAAGGGCAAGGCAGATAGGTGTAGGGAATGCTGGATGATGAGAAATTGAGGCTGTGGTCAATAAAAAGAAGCAGGCATATATCAGGTATAGACAGAATCAAGTGAATCCCTCAAGGAGTAGAAGGGCAGTAAGAGTACACTTAAGAGGGAAATCAGGAGGGCAAAAAAAGGGACATTAGATAGCTTTGTCAGATAGAGTTAAGGAGAGTCTAAAGAGATTCTCTAAGTAGACTAAGGCAAAAAAGTAATTGGGTAGAGAATAGGGTCCTTTAAATATCAATATGGCCGTTTATATGTGGAACCACAGGAGATAAAGGAGATACTAAATGAATACCTTGCATCAGTATTTACTGTGGAGAAGGACACTGGAAGCTAGTGTATTTGGGGAAATAAATAGAGATGTCTTGAAAAGAGTCCACATAAAGAAGAGGAGGTGCTGGAGATCTTTAAAGGTAGATAAATCTCTTTGACCTGATCAGATGTTTCCCAGAACTTTGTGGGAAGCTAGGGAAGAGATTGCTGGGCCCCTTGCTGAGATATTTGTATCGTCGATAGTCACGTTTGAGGTGCTGGAAGACTGGAGGTTGGCTGATGTGGTGCCATTATTTAAGAAAGGCTGTAAGGAGAAGCTAGGGAACTAGCTTGATCAGACCTTGATTAGATGGGCCAATGGGCTGAGGATTGGCAGATGGAGTTTAATTTAGATAAATGTGAGGTGTTGCATTTTGATAAGGCAAATCAGGACAGGACCTATACAGTTAATGTTAGGGCTGTGGGGAGTGTTGACAACTAAAGAGACCTAGGGGTGCAGTTGCATTGTTCCTTCAAAGTGGACTCACAGGTAAACAGGGTGGTGAAGAAGGTGTTTGGCACACTTGCCTTCATTGGTCAGAAATTGAGTATTGGATTTGGATGTTGTTGCGCTGTACATGACATTGGTGAGGCACTTTTAGAATTCTGTGTACAGTTCTGGTCACCATTCTATAGGAACGATGTTGTCAAACTTGAGAGGGCGAATAAAAGATTTACAAGGATGTTGCGGGGACTGGAGGGTTTGAGTTTATAGGGAGACTGAATAGGCTAGAAAATTTTTCCCATGGAGCATTGGAGGCTGAGGGGTGACCTTATGGAGGTTTATAAAATCATGAGAGGCATGGATAGGGTGAATAGCCAAGGTCTATTTTTTCTAGGATAGGGGATTCCAAAACTAGATAGCATAGGTTTAAGGTGAGAGGGGAAAGATTTAAAAAGGACCCGAGAGGAAACTTTTTCATGCAGAGGGTGGCGTGTGTATGGAATGAGCTGCCAGAGGAAGTGATGGAGACACGTACAATTATGTCATTTAAAAGGCATCTGAATGGGTATTTGAATAAGAATGGTTTAGAGGGAAATGGGCCAAATGCTAGCAAATGGGACTAGATCAGATCGGGATATCTGATTGGTATGGACGAGTTGAACCGAAAGATATGTTTCTGTGCTGTATAACTCTGACTCTATAAACACACAACAGACAAGACTCCATTTGAAAATATATCTTTGTCAATTCATATGTTATTACATATTCTTAGCACACTGTCAATCATATTTTTTTTCCTTAGCAACAGGAAAAATACTCAACTTCAGTTGGAAGTTTATATTTCACTCGGAGGGTTCAGTAATAATACTGAATAATGGTTCTCGCCTTTGTTGAAACTATTTGTGGTAGTATTTGTTTTTGTTTAAAGATTGACTTCTTTATAGCATGATTCTAAAATGAATGAAGTGTGATCTGTAATTACAGAAGTACTTAAATTTGCAAATACTCAGAAAATTGGAATTTTCTCTCCCAGTCCGTCGTCTAGCAAGAAAAAGAAGAACCAGTGGTGATGGAAATTCTAACACATTATCACTCCACCATAAAGTTCACATCTGCTCTGTAAATAACTTCCCTACAGCAGCAGGCCTGGCATCCTCTGCAGCTGGTTATGCTTGTCTGGGTAAGCAAGATAACAGGTGAACCTAAACCTTTAAAACATGCACACCAGACAGAATGGGGTAAGAAGGAAACTGGTCTGATATAGGGAGAATCATAGAATTTTATGAGGGTAGAGAGTCCTGAGGCTAACCAGAAATTAGACCTTGAGTCTTAGTTACACCTTTATAGCCTCAATTGTAGTTGGTAGCGATCTAAGCTCAGATAATTAACTGGATGAGTTTGAATTTTGCTTTACTTTTAATCCTTTGACACAAACTTCTCCAAGGTGCTACAGCACCTCTAATTGCAGCATTCTGGCAGTATTGCATTAAAATGTCGTCATGCTCCAGGAACAAAATAGAAATTGCTGGAAAAACTCAGCAGGTCTGGCAGCATCTAGAGAAAAATCAGAGTTAACGTTCTGGGTCCAGTAACCCTTCAGAATTCCAGGACCTGAGTACAAAAATCAAACCTGAGACACCCGAGTATTGATGTAACGTTGCACTGCTGGAGGTGCAAATGAGATGTTAAACAGAGGCAGCAGGAACTGCAGATGCTGGAGAATCTGAGACAACAAGGTGCAGAGCTGGATGAACACAGCCGGCCAAGCAGCATCAGAGGAGCAGCAAGGCTGACGTTTCGGGCCTATTTCTGAAGAAGGGTCAAGGCCCAAAACGTCAGCCTTCCTGCTCCTCTGATGCTGCTTGGCCTG
>JAHRHZ010000223.1:25564339-25585527 GCA_024137785.1 Ginglymostoma cirratum
CCCCCCCCCCACAGTTTCTCTTGCATCCTCACCTCACCCCACCCCACCCCACCCCCTTTCTCCCGCAGCCTCATCACCTACCCCCTCCGTTCTCTAGCAGCCTTACCACCCCCCTCGCAGTTTCTCTTGCTACCTCACCCGACACCACCCCGTTTCCCTTGCAGCCTCACCACCTACCCCCTCCGTTTCTCTTGCAACATCAACCCCCCCTCCCCATTTCTGTCACAGCCTCACACTCTCCCTCCCCCCGTTTCTCTTGCAGCCTCACCCACTCTGTTTCTCTTGCAGCCTCATCACCCACCCCCTCCGTTTCTCTCACAGCATCAACGCCCCCCTCCCCATTTCCCTCACACCCTCACCCTCCCCCCCCCGTTTCTCTTGCAGCCACGTCCACCTCATCTCTCTCGCACCCCCACCTTTTTCTCTCGCACCCTCTTCCCTCCCATCTCTCTCTCTCATTCTCTCACACACACACGCTTTTCTCTTCCCATACTTTTTTGCATGCACTTGCCTTTCTTTCCACCACACCCCCAAGTCATGCACACGCACTCTCTGTCTCTCCCTCCCCTATATACTTGCATTCCCACATCCTAAACAAATGCATTCTCACTCATGCTCCCGTCTCTCGCACTCCTTGCGAAATATTCAATTTGTACTTCCTGTATTTGGAGCACTGAAGGCAGGACAGATAGGCCTGCTGTAGAGCAAACCATTCAATCCCATTCCCTCAGTCTTTCTCCATTCTTGCAAGCTTAACTCAAATGCTCATGCAGTTTCCTTTAAAAATCACTGTCTGTTTTCATCACTGTCATAGGCAGTAAGATCAATATCATTCCTACTTGCTGCAGAGAAAGTTATTGTAGAATCCCTACAGTGTGGAAGCAGGCCATATGGCCCATCAAGTCCACACCGACCCTTCAAGGAACATCCCACCCTATCCTTGTAATCCTGCATCTTCCATGGCTAATCCACCTAGCCTGCATATCGCTGGACACTGTGGGCAATTTAGCATGGCCAATCCACCTAATCTGCACATTTTTGGACTGTGGGAGGAAACCAGAGCACCCGGAGGAAACCCACACAGGCACGGGGAGAATGTGCAAACTCCACACAGACAGTCGCCAGAGGGCAGTATTGAATCCGGGTCCCGGGCGATCTTCCTCCATCTCCATTGCATCTCCAGTTCAAAACTTTTAAGTCTGTGCTGCCCTCATTCTTATACCATCAGCTATGGGAAACAGCTTTTCTTAGTCTGTCTTTAGAACAAGTCCGTATAACAAGTTTAATAATCTTGTACACCTCTACCAACTTTCCCAAGGAGAGCAATTTCAACTTCTCCAACTTAATCTCAGCTAAAATTCTTCATCCATGAAACCAATCTGATAAATCTCTTCTGCACCCTCTCAAGATCAATGTTAATCCATTAAATAAATCTCTATTAAATTTTAAAGCAGGAAAAAAATCTTCCTCAAATCAATGGTTTCCAATAAATATTATAGGCATATTGATCTTTTAATTCTCTCTTTCACTTCAAGCTGTACTGTTATTTGTAAAGGGGTTTGTTTGAGTACTTGCCAGGAAGCAGAACCTTTCCATGTATTCATCTGGAATTGAATGCTTGTCTGATTTCAAATGTCCCGGTGGCTTTCTCTCTTAACATACCTGATTCCCTTCTCATGAACAATTGGGAAACTGTCCTAGTAAGCATGTCTCTGTCACCTTCACCTACAAAGTATTTATAATGTTATAGTATCTAGTAAAATTCTTGGCATTGAGAAATAAAATTCCAGTAAGAATGTCAAGGTTAGAAATTTAGTGTAATTGCAATAAATAATGACTGAACAAGGCATGCTCTTCCACCAATTCAGCAAAGTGCAATGTGTAAATTGTTGTGGGATGTAATTGCAACACTTAGGGAAATGGCTCACTATGTGCAAGACTATTAGCCATCTGTGGATTTCCCATGGTATTGCTTGCAGGGATTCAGAGGAAATGGCCTTTAATAAGGCAATACATCACATGAGGCTGTTAATGCTGGAAAAATGAAGGTAGTAACCAGAAAATACTGCAAGATCACAATAGGTATTGCAGCATCTGAGTGAGAGAAACATAGTTAATGAGTGAAATCTTCCTGCCCCTGAACAGCGGGGGAATTGGTGAGTTAGTTGGGAAAATAGGGTGAGATTGGCAAAAGGTCCAAGTTTCTAACCAAGTTTTGAACAGCAAGATAAGAATCTTGATAGTGAGGGGCCTATTATCATGTCATAATTATCTAATTTAACCTCACTTATGTGCAGTCTTTTCATTCGCCACTTGTCGAACATAAACTAGACAATGACAATTCCTGATGTGAAAGTCAGAACAAATACCTGACGACTCCAGCTTGACACTTGCGTTTACAGCCCTATATCTCAGACAATAATCACCAACATCCTGAGACCATGCTCCATTGGCAGCGCTCCTTACAGCACGTATTTGTACTGGAATGCTGCACTTTGGAGTGCACAAGCACCTTTCACTGTAATGCTGTTGTCAGGATTCTTTGTACGCAGGGACAGGCAGCCAACTCATGGGCTTGACTAGTTTGTCATGTCCCCTCTCAGCACTCAGTCACTTTGCACCTCCTTAGATATTTAAAGCTTCTCTGCCTTGCCTTGGCTTTTTGCACTTTGCACCCCCCCCCCCCACCCAACCAGTCAGAGCTCAGGGATTCACAGTACCTCCGTCTTGCCTTCCCTTCTAGGGCAGCCACAGAGCAAGGCAGCTTGTCATGACTCCCAGCAATGATCAGTCAGTGGGGTGGACATGTTGCTGTATGGCACTTTTCTACATCAGTCTCACATGCATCATGCTGATGAGGCCATAGCTAGAAGTTCCCTCAGGATTCTGAGGAGGTGGAGAAGTCTGTTGCCCTCGATGCCATTTCCTTCAGATGAGAGAGGCACAGTGCTGCAACAAAATGAAGATATTCCAGGACATTGTCATTGAACTATGGCAACTACTGGAGCTGGACCTACAACAGGAAGGAGTGGGTGGCCATCATTTCCTGGTGACAATCAAGGTGACAGCTGCACTAAACTTTTTATGCAACTGGCTGCTTCCAAGGAATCATTGGTGGGGACTTTCAACCCTTGAACCACAAATATGTGGTTCAGTTTATACTGCTTCATCTTGTTTCCCAGTGATGACATCATTACTGCAGCTGAGGCAGTAGGCTTTGCCAACATAGCTGGCTTTCCCCAGGGACAAGGTGCTATAGACTGTACACCTGTCAAGATGAGAGGGCTCTATCATAACAGTTGACTTCAAGAACAGAAAACGCTTCAACTCCATCAATGTTCAGGTTGACCGTGATCAGCAGTACAACATCTTAGTCTGCACTGGGTACCTTTTAGGAGCTGCCATAATGCCTATATCCTTGGGAGCTCTTGTGTTCCTATTTTGTTTTAAGGGCTGGATATCTTATAAGAATGGTGACTGGGAGATGAGGGCTAACCTTTGCAACCAAAGCTAATGTCTTCTGAGTAGGAAGGTGAAGACATTGAGCAGGACGAATATCACCTACATGGCGCAATGCATAGTCAAACGCAACAAGTCAGGTGGGACGTAATTGACACCCATTTCCACGAGATGAGCTGGGTGCGACGAGGATCGACTATAAATTTGTTGCTACTTGAAAGGCAAGCAGCCCCTGTTTGTTCCCAGATGGAATTACAGCTTCTGCTTATTTGTTTATTCTTCACATTGACTGTTGCTGAATAAAACTGGAAGATTTCAACCATCAGTAGGCTTTCCAATACGTGATGGCCCCACATTGAACAATGAGAATATGTTAGGCTACACTGGGCACTGGGGGGAGAAAGTATGAGGTAGACATGTTGCTGTATGGCACTTTTCCACATCAGTCTCACATTTGCACCATGCTGATGAGACCACAGCTAGAGGTTCCCTCAGGATTCTGAGGATGGGTTCGAAGATGGGTTGAGGCTAAGGAGTGGTTAGCTGGAAAGCCTGTTCTTAAATAGCAATGGATCTGAGAATGTGCACTTGTATTTGCAATGAGATGTTAGCTGTATGCCCTGAGCAACACTTGTTTTCAGTTCGCTCCCAATCTGTGCACAAAGGATAACTCCTGCTTGGTATCCCTTGACTCGCTGTACGGCTGGGGTTTAAAAATGGTGCAGGCATGAGGAATCCAAGGAAATTCCAACAATGGCAAGTATTCCGTCCTCTGGTGAGAGAGAAGCTAGGATAAACGGGGTACCATCGATGTGTGGTGCATAGCTAATGAGGTGAGTTTCAGAGACTAGTATGAGAAATCTCACTAGGGCTTATTAACAGAATCCTTCCATGAGACTCGCCAATATTTACCAAAAAATGGGAAAATTCTGGTACAATTCAGTCCACTGTTTCAGGACAGGTTCTGAAGAAAGTTACTTGAAATTAAACTCTGTTTCTCCCTTCACAGATGATGCTAGATCTGTTGAGTACGTCCAACATTTTCTGTGTTTATGTCACTTGGTGTAAACTATTATTTAAAAATGCTGTTCCTGAATGAAGTTGATTTGTTTGTGAGGATTTGTGAACGGTATGACAGTAATTAAGTATGCTGGGAAAGTGTGTTGAGTGTGCAGTGGCAAGGAGAATATTGCTCATTCTTGATGAGTAATTGACTTTAGATTATAGAATTAAAGTGAGGGACAGTGAAGATCTGAACAAGACAAGTTATTTTGGGGATGGGGAATGGGAATTTGTTTGGGGAGTTATGGGCTACATGTAAACAAGAAAATATACCAGAAGTGCAAGAACTACTGTTGCATCAAATTGTCATTGGTATGTGACAATGCCAGATCATGTTTGAGTGCCCACCATCAGACGTCTTGCTGTCTTCACTGTCAGGCCCACAGCCATTTTCACCATCTTTTCGGGCCCCATGATGAAGCAGAAGTGTTTGGTGAAAAGGCAAACTTACCTCACATCTAATTAATGGCCCCTCTCCATCACCCAGCTATGCAAGGACAACACACCCATAACAGGTGCCATGCAGCTGCAAGGAACATTAAGGAGAAAACCATTGGCAGCCTGTAAAAACTTTTTCCATCTGGTTTGCTTTGGGAAATGCCCTCTAGCACTCACCAACGTGTGTTCAATTTCATCTTGTACTATGGAGGAAGCAAAAAAGGCACTAAAGTGACAATGGTGGGAACAGGGATAAAATGAGGTACGTGCACCACAGGATCATGGTCACTCCCTCAGCAGTTCTATTCATCTGATGAAGGACAAATTTCTAGAGAGCTGTGAAAACCTGCCTGCTTCAAGTACTGAAATCCACAGCCTTGATGGGAACCGTCTGAAGGTCCATGGCAGCAAGCATGGAACCCATGACCTCAGTCTGAATTTCCACTGCAGCACCTTACAATGGAACGGACATGCTAGTTGCCAGCCAAATCATCATGGTTGAATTTGCAAGTGGTATTGCAGAATCGGGATGGATTTTTAGTTCTGTAAGAAACTCTGCCAAGCTGGAACTGGAATTCACCTTACTCCTTGATTAAAACAAGCTGCTTGCTGGGCTTGCACATCTACCAACCACCTCAGTATGTGTGCTACTCAGCTGTCCGGTACCCTGCCCATGAAAATTCCTGTCTGAGTTCTCTGCAGCAGAGCTGGGGAACAGGCCTATGAAGTCTCCTGTTGGTATATTTGCAATCTGGGTTTGGCTTCAGGCACAATGTTCAGTATTAGAATCTGAGATGGTGGCTTTGATATTCAAATCATATGATGGTGCTTTGTCCTCGGATCTGTAGCATTCTCATCTTTCCTCATTAGGCTGCAATGGCTGACTATGCAGAGGTTCGTATGTACCTGATGTTATAAATGCAGAAGTGGAAACGAGTGGGTGAAAAGCAAGAGATCCATGATCACACCATCTGCAGCTTTCACTTCATGCTAATATGGGAAATAGGGATAATGAAGCGGTATTCAAAATCACCCCAAAAAGATCGGTGTTAGGGTCTCAATTATTCACATTATTTATTATCAACTTTGATAATGGCATAGAAAGCCATATATTCAAATTTGATGACACAAGGACAGCATTACTGACAGTCAAGGTGATACCATAAAATTACAAAGATAAAATTGATAGACTAAGTGAATGGGTAAAACTGTGGCAGATGGAGTTCAATGTAAGCAAGTGTGAAATTATCCATTTTGGACCAAAAAGAATAGTTCAGGATACATTTCAGATGATATGAAGTTACACACAGTGGGTGTCCAAAGGGTTCAGATGCATAGATTTTTAAAATGTCATGAACAGGTGCAGAAATTAAAATCTAAAAAGATAATGGAATAGTGGCTTTTATATCTTGATGACTGGAGTACAGGAATGCTGGAGTTATGCTGCAGTTATACCAAACCCTGGTTAGACCCCACTTGGAGTACAGTGAGCAGATCTGGGTATCACATCTTATGGAAGATATATTGACCTTTGGAGGGAGTACCGCATAGGTTTACAGGAATGATACCTGGACTTAAGGAGTTAAGTTATGGGGAGAGATAATATAAATTAGGCCTGCTTTCTCTAGAATTTTGAGGTTTAAGGGGTGATCTGACCATAGCAAGATATCTACAGGAAAATACAGTATATAAACTGTTTTCATTACTTGGGGATCTGAGAATTAGGGCCTGACAATTCATGAGAGATGTTGTGAAGCACATCTACAGACAGGGTGGTGGATGTTTGGAACTCTCTTCCATAAATGTTGGTGGATGCAAAATCAGTTGTGAATTTTAAATCAGAGGTAAAAAATTTTTAGTTAAACAAAGGTATTAGGGGATATTGACCAAAGGCAGGTATGTGGATTCAAACCACACATTAGCCATGACCTCATTGAACGGTGGAACAGGCTTGAAGGGCTTAATGGTCTATTGTTCTTATGTATTAAATAGCAAGAGGAGGCAAGATGTGCTTTGAGAAGCAGCACATAGTGGGCATATTCTGTCTTTGAATGTTCTTGGCATTGTGCACACAATGTTCCCATGATGATGAGTGTCTGTAGAGGGCTTGAATGATGTAGATGTTCTCTTTCCAGTTCTGCTCTGAAAAATCCAAATTGAGCACAAAAGACAGAAGAATTACAAACAAAATGTGACAAAATATAATGGAAGTTATAAGTTTTAAAAAATTGGTTTTTATAAATGCTAAAAACACAAAAATATTAAAAATTACCAAAGAGAAAAATGGGGCTATTGAAAAATTCAAACTACACATATTTCTATTTAAACAAAAGCAAATAAATATAAAAAAAAACCTTGCACTGCCTTTTTATTGGCTTTGGTAATGCATGTGGGACAGTTGGAGAAGCTGAACTGTTGGCATTTCAAACTAAAAGCCAAAATTAACAATAAAAATGGCAGCAGAATGAATTATTAAAAGTTACGAGAAAATATGAAACGAGCAGAACTTGGGCTAAACAAGGATAGCATTGTGGGATATTGGCTCCAAAAAAATCAAGCAAGCTAAAGAGGCAAGCTTTGAAGTTGGTTTGTTTTCTCAGTAACTGAAAGGGGCAATAAATAAAGAAGACTGGTTTATTGATACCTTAAAATTAAAAGCGGCCTTGAATTTTGAAAAGAGGTAGACAATTGTGTAAGAAGGACACTAGCTTTTAGAATAATTAACCTGACTTGAAATAGAAACTAAAGCTTTATTTAAAGTGCACAAAGACAAGAAAGGGGTTCTAATGAAAGGTTATCAACTCAATAGTAAACCTTTTGTCTCTCTGCCAATGCCACCTGCTCCCTATTTTTAATTTTCAAATTTCCAGAATCTGCTTATTTTGCTTTAATTTTAACAACTTTGAACAGCATTTTGTTAAATTACCTGTGGAAGGTACTAGAACTACAAAAAGGCGTGATGATGTAACGCTGATTTATGAAGTTGCAGTGCCCATCCCATTGTCCTGTTTATAGCGTTAAGTAATTTTCTATTGGACACTAAATTTATTTAGAAAATAGATAATTTGGTAACATTTATTCGTTGAAACTTCCTCTTTTTAAAGCTGTATTAAACAAGATGATGTGCTAACTACAGTTCAAACACTGGCATTAAATTTTAACTTTTAAATTAAAACTCAACTAGAACGTGCTGGAAATGCTCAACAGATCTGGCAGTATCTGTGGAGAGATAAGAGTTAATATGTCAGGTCTATCACCCTTCAATGAAACTATAGAACTTAGAACATTGGGTGGCACGGTGGCTCAGTGGTGAGCACTGCTGCCTCACAGCATAGGGACCAGGGTTCAATTCCACCCTCAGGTGTGGAAACTCCACACAGACATTCTCCCCAATTCCGCATGGGTTTCCTTCTAGCGTCCAAAAATGTGCATGTTGGGTGGATTGGCCATGCTAAATTATCCAGGGATGTGCAGGCTGGGGGATTGGCCATGGGAAATGCAGGGTTATGGGGATATGGTAGGAGGGTCTGGTTGGGATGCTGTTCGGAGGGTCGATATGGACTCAATGGGTCGAATGGCCTGCTTCCACACTGTAGGGATTCTATGAACATTAGATTCTAGATTTAATATGAATTTAAACTTACATGTTGCTAAGGGCAGAGTGGAAGGTAATAGAAAGAGGGGTCGATCCTAGGCTTGGTTGGATGCTGGATATTGCTGATTGGCTGCTGATGGCCTGCAGTGGGCGTGTGAAGGTCGAGTAAGGCTAACACTTGAAGTATAGCAGATCTCCTGACAGCAGCAGCAAACTAATAAATATGTTCATACCAGAACACTCAAACTATCACTAACCTGAGGCCTAAGGAAAGAATGTTGTTTTGAGAATGCCTTTTGTTTGATATTCCTAATATATTCATTCAACAAAAGGCCCATTGTCTCATAAGCTTAGCCTCATTAAATATGGGGAGGTAGGGAAGATGGGGTGTGTGCATGTTGGTTGCTAGGATACCTGGGATGCCTGCAAAGCTGTCCCCCCACAAATAATATCAAGATCTCTTTTTTTAAATGTTTTGATTCAGCTTTTACCTCCCTTCAAGCTTTGATTCTTCTCTTTAGATATTTTATTTTGGAAAATATGACTGATTCTGATGAGAGTGCTTAAAAAATGGATGAAGTCTGTATAACTACAAAAGAGGGAACAAAAAAGTTTTTAAGAAACTGCATTTATTTCTCTTTGTTCTGTAACAGTCTAGTATTTTTTTCCCCAGGTTCCTGAAAGGCTTGCCTGTAAATACAGTATCTGTATCAGAGCATCTAAAGTCTAGCATCCAGATGGATTCTATGAATTCTGGAATTCAGTACATCATCAGCACTCGGGTAAATGTTCAATACAGTATCTCCGTATAACTTCCTAAAACTGGCTTTTTTTAAAACTGTGTTGTTTGATGATGCCATTCTTTGCATGAAAATCTTCCCCGTTATCTATCTCGAGATTGTGGCCTTGTTGATGACTTACCCACCAATGAAAATTTATAGGTATATATTTATCTCATCTTTTCCTTTCATTTTGAACAATGTTTCAATTGCCTGCACGCAGGGCTGACTTACCCACCAGCATCACCGTTGCCCCGTCCCCCTTCACAGGAATCCTGCCATGCTGGTAACTTTTCACAGTCTTTCCCACTCTGGTAGGGGGCAAAGTAGGATTGGCAGTAGACAATAGACAATAGGTGCAGGAGTAGGCCATTCGGCCCTTTGAGCCAGCACCACCATTCATTATGATCATGGCTGATCATCCACAATCAGTATCCTGTTCCTGCCTTATCCCCATAACCCCTGATTCCATTATCTATAAGACAAATGTGAGGCCATCTCTTTCTTGAAAGTATCCAGAGACTTGGCCTCCACTGCCTTCTGGGGCAGAGCATTCCATATATCCACCACTCTCTGGGTGAAGAAGTTTTTCCTCAACTCTGTTCTAAATGGCCTACCCCTTATTTTTAAACTGTCCTCTGGTTCTGGACTCGCCCATCAGCGGAAACATGCTCCCTGCCTCCAGAGTGTCCAATCCCTTAATAATTTTATACGTCTCAATCAGATCCCCTCTCATCCTTCTAAACTCAAGTGTATACAAGCCCAGTCGCTCCAATCTTTCAACATATGATAGTCCCGCCATTCCGGGAATTAACCTCATGAACCTACGCTGCACTCCCTCATAAGCAAGAATGTCCTTCCTCAAATTTGGAGACCAAAACTGCACACAGTACTCCAGGTGCGGTCTCACCAGGGCCCTGTACAGCTGCAGAAGGACCTCTCTGCTCCTATCCTCAATTCCTCTTGTTATGAAGGCCAGCGTGCCATTAGCTTTCTTCACTGCCTGCTGTACCTGCATGCTTGCTTTCATTGACTGATGTACAAGAACACCTAGATCTCGTTGTACTTCCCCTTTACCTAACTTGACTCCATTTAGGTAGTAATCTGCCTTCCTGTTCTTGCCACCAAAGTGGATAACCTCACATTTGTCCACATTAAACTGCATCTGCCATGCATCCGTCCACTCACCTAGCCTGTCCAAGTCACCCTGTATTCTCATAACATCCTCCTCACATTTCACACTGCCACCCAGCTTTGTGTCATCAGCAAATATGCTAATATTACCTTTAATGCCTTCATCTATATCATTAATGTATATTGTAAACAGCTGCGGTCCCAGCACCGAACCTTGCGGTACCCCACTGGTCACCACCTGCCATTCCGAAAGGGACCCGTTTATCACTACTCTTTGCTTCCTGTCAGCCAGCCAATTTTCAATCCAAGTCAGTATTTTGCCCCCAGTACCATGTGCCCTAATTTTGCTCACTAATCTCCTATGTGGGACTTTATCAAAAGCTTTCTGAAAGTCCAGGTACACTACATCCGCTGGCTCTCCCTTGTCCATCTTCATAGTTACATCCTCAAAAAATTCCAGAAGATTAGTCAAGCACGATTTCCCCTTCGTAAATCCATGCTGACTCTGACCTATCCTGTTACTGCTATCCAAATGAGTCGTAATTTCATCTTTTATAATTGACTCCAGCATCTTTCCCACAACTGACGTCAGGCTAACCAGTCTGTAGTTGCCTGTTTTCTCTCTCCCTCCTTTCTTGAAAAGTGGGACAACATTAGTCACCCTCCAATCCGCAGGAACTGATCCTGAATCTATAGAACACTGGAAAATGATTACCAATGCGTTCAGGTAAGGCAGGTGATCCCACTGCATTTAACACACACCCGCCTTCAAATCATTAGTGGAGGAGGGTAAAATCCAATCCCAAATTGCCTTAATTTTGTGCTTGTTACTCAGATTAGATTTTTTCTGCTATAACCCTAAGATTACACTTATTCCACAGCTACTCTTTCCTTAGCGAGAAGTGCAAGATTGCAAATGATCTTTTTGATCTTGTATGCCATCTCTCTTGTTATAATACCCATAAATCCCATTAATCTTGTTTTTTTTAAGATGTGCACTCACTTTTATATTTTGTACCTATTTGCTTCCTTACTACGTTAATAAATTTTGCTATTTAATATATTTTTTATTTCAAAAATGTAATTTGTTTTACATGTCAAAATACATCTACCACCTACCAGCCTATTCTTCCAGTTTTATTTGCCCTTCTGCTGTCTCTTACATTTTTTTCTAGCTCGTTGTTGTGCTTCTCCCACATTGGTATCATTAGAACATTGTCTTCAACACCCTCTTCTTTTCCTCAATGGGGGATTCCTCCCACTGTGTTTGATAGCCCTGTCAACCATGTTCAATCATCATTCGCACTTCTGCCCTCACCCCTTCCCTATTCTCCTAGAATGATAGTGTTCCCCTTGCCCTCATTTTCCACCCATCAGTCTCTGCATTCAAAGAATCATGATTGATTTCTGCCACCTTTAGCAGGATACCACCACCAAACTCCTCTTGCTTTGCCCTTCACTTTCAGTACTCTGCAGGTGCCATTTCTTCCTTCATGCCTAACACTTCCTCACTCCCCTATGTTACCTTTCCATGCAATTGGAGAAGGTGCAACATTAGCCCATTCACTTCCTCCCTCCCCACCATTCAAGCTCTAAACACACCTCCAAGCAAAGCAGTGTTTTACTTGTACTTCTTTCAATCTAGTCTACTGCATTCACTGCTCACAATGTGCTCTCCTTTACATTGGCAAGACCAAATGCAGACTGGGAGACCACTTTGCAGAACACTTTGTCTGTAGAAATGACCTGGATCTTCCAATTGTTTGCCATTTCAATAAACCACCTTGTTCCTATTTTTGGAGTCATATAGTCTATAGTTTAGGATAGCAGATTTCTTTCTCCAAAGGACATTAGTGAACCAGATGGATTTTTATGACATGGTAGTGATAGTTGTCATGGTCACTATTACTGACATTAGTCATATATTCCATATTTACTGCTTGAACTTAAACTCTATCAGCTGCCATTATGAAAATTGACATCCTTAGATCTGGGCCTCTGGATAGCTAGTCCTTTAACTTAACCACTACGTCAACATCATTATTTGCTCTAATTATTTCACTGCCGTGGAGGCATCCAAAGTCGGTGTGCGGCAGCGGCTTTCAAGACTGTAAATCAATGCAGGCAACAATGTCATTATGCTAATTGGCGTACCTGGCACCTCCGTGCAACATCGCTATTTCTCCATAATTGGCCTATGCCTTATGAATATTCAGTTATTTAGTGGTCAAGTTAATGGATCAATGTTGCTCCCTGCCTCTACTACCTCTACCTTGAATTGTCGTGTATAATCAGATACAGCTTCTGTGGACATAATGTGTTTATTGCTTCCTGACTAATCTTCAGCATTCTTCTTGGATATTGACGTATTTATCACCTTTATTCCCAAAAGAACTGTTTCTTTTCATTAATGTACATTAATTCCTGTTTTAGCCCTTTTATAAAACACAACTAGTTGAACCGGATGATGTTAAAATTGCATACGTGAGTTAGTTTGCTTTTGCTGTGGGACTGGAAGGAATATTTCGGTGTTTTCTGTTCTTGGATAGATTGTGGTTATTTACCTTCCCTTAGAGATTACGTGAATTAAAATAAGCCCTTGAAAGTTCAGATAAAAATTGCTTTGTTAGAAAAAAAATTGATGGCCAATTTTTCTTTTTGTTCAATTCCACACTTTAAGTTCTTTTGAGAATTTAGTATTTGTTTTAAAAGTCTGGATTTCCTTTCCAAAGGTAGGACCGGGGCCACAGTTGATACAAGATGCCAACCTTCACCTGCTTGGAGAGGATGGATTTCCCAAGCTATAGTGCTTGAAAGAAGCCTTTCTGCAGTTGGAGGGAGAGCTGATTGTAATAAATTTTGGCATTTGTTTATATGAGTTATATTTGTACATGCAGACACCTCTGGTTTCAGTTTGTATCAGCAAAGGTTCATGTTTTCAACTTCTGGCACATAAGATGCCTGAATTCTGAGTAAAGAACTAAAGCCATGTAAATGCAGAAATTTGCAGAATAGTTTGGACTCTGCTGTCTATTTAATTATACTGCCCAGTATATCTGACCTAATATTACAATTTCAAATATGTGTTCCTGGATCTTGACTGAGTTAATAGTATAGTTTTGTGTATAAAAGGGAAAAAAAAAATCTTGCACTGTACAGTAATATATACTAGTGTTTATTCACTAACATTTACTGTTTACCAATATAGTTTAACATAATTTAGTTTCTGATAATATTCCACTTAAATTTCTATATCAAAAACTGAATGTTGTTTACATTTAGATTTGAATCTAGAGCTTATAACTTTCACAAACAAGGTGCTGCATCCAGATATAAGTCACTAAGTAACAAAATTGTTTAGAAGTATGTGGAAGTTTTCTTAAGTTTTAATGAACTAGTATACAGAATATTCCTATAAATCCTATATCATCTTTGTATATTTGAATACGTGTCATTGATATCAGTGGTGGATACCAAATGCAGATGGGGTTTGCATGTTTTGAATTGTAAATACCATAAATTTGTATTTTCTTTCAAATGTTATCACTCAACCTTGCTCTAATTCTATTAATTAATACAATATATTTCCTCAAACATGGGATCCATTCCCAGTTATAAGTATCATAAGAAATAAGAGCAGGAGTAGGACATACTGTCCCTCAAGTCTGCCCCATTATTTGGTAAGATCATAACTGATCTTCTCAGATCTCAATTCCTCTTGCATGCAAGTTCCTTACAGCCATCAATTCCTGTTTTCCAAAGATATGTCTAGCTCTTTTTAAAATACTTTCAGTGATCTAGCCTCCAAAACTCTCTAGGGTAGAGAATTCCTGACATTCATTAACCTCTGGAAAAGGAAATACCTTTTCCTCTCAGCTTTAAATGAGTGTCCCCATTTTCTGTAACCATGTCCCCTATTTTGATATTCCTCCAGGAATGGAAACATCTTCTCGTCAATTACACTGTCAAGCCCCTTCAAAATCTTATGTTTTAATAAGATCACCCCTCATTCTTCTAAATGCTAATGAATAAAGGCCTAAAGTCATTCTTCATAAATCAAACCTCTTCATCCCAGGAATTAGCCTAGTGAATCTCTTGTGAACTACCTCCAAAGCCAGTATATAATTTCTTGAGTACAGACTGTGTACAGTATTCCAGGCGTGGCTAGATTTACCAACAGCCTGTACAGTAATTAACAATTTGTAACAAGACTTCCTTATTTTGAAACTTCAACTCCTAGCAATAAAGGCCAAAATTCCCATTGCCTTTTTAATTACTTGCTGCACCTGCATACTAACAGTTTGTGTTTACAAGTTAGAAACACGTTTCCAACGTCAGCAACTCAGATAATTAGATAACGTTAAGATGGTCTGTGAGCATTTTATATTTTTCACATGGGATAACCAGATACTGTCAGAACATAAAAGCTAGTTAAAAATAAAAGGTTGAAGATGTGACTGGTCTGGAGTAAATTCAAAGAGTGCTAGCAGAAGAGTCTACAACTTCTGTGTTGGCTTATTGTTGGAGTGGAGGTATATATTGTATTTGCATGTTTTCGAATCTAATTTGGGAACTGGAAATCTTTATATAGTTTTATTGTGTATTGGCTTAATTTTTAATGCATTTTGAATTATCACCTTTCTAATTATGGTATCGTATAAGTGCCTTGTTCATTTAATCCTTTCCTCACTATCAGTCATCCCGATCGCAGAGGTTTGACGTTGTCACTTTGAGCTTGCTGGGATCGGGGCCAGACTGGGATGGTGGAGTAAATGGAATTAGGTACCATGCCATCATACCATTAATGGATAGTCGGTTCCCTCCACTTTGTGTGTAGCTCATTTCAGATTTATAACTGGGGATTCATGGTTATGAACCCAGATACTCCCTTCAGTTGGTGCACATTAACTGCAGATTATCCTGTTGCACCTCATTCTAATTTCTTCAATTTTTCCCTGATTCTGTATTCTCTTTTGTTGATGCATGCTTCTATGACATGTTTCTAACCTTACATATGTCCCAAACAGTATATAATTTTTGATAAAATGTAGGAGATGCAGACATTGTGCAGCAGAATTGTATAAGTTCTTGGTATTAAAGTAATTTTTACAAACTACCACTGCTTGATCAATGACTAAACTTTTTTAACATATATCGACTCTCTTCGCATACATTTATGTATTGTTCCCCTTTACACAGGTGTTCTTGTGAATGTCCTGGAGAAGACAAGATAGAAAGCTATGACAAATATGCCTTTTTTTTCAGCAATACTCAGTTTTTGTCAAGTGCTTATATAAGATGTATGTCCAATTTATTTTTAAGTTAAAACAGTGCTATGTGTGAGATTTTCTTGAAAAATAAATTGTTACTTATAATCTGCATACATTTAATTTTATTTTATCAAACTGGTTTCATATTAGTATTGGCCTGGAATTTGTACCTATATGCTATGGATTTTTAGTTTCAAATATCTCTATAATCCTAACATCTAACAGTCTGTCTACCATCAGCACTATATGATCAGAAAAATAAGTATCCAGTTTATGTAACACTATGAGAAGGTGATCATGATGATGGGACAACATAAGGTAGAACCAGTACAACCTGAAAACTAAAGAGTGTCAGCCAATGAATTAACATGCACACATAGCAATAATCTTGGCCACAACGGGAGAATCTGAATTATTCTACATATACATATATGCGGTTTTGTCTTATGGTTTCCAATTTGTTATCTTCTTGATGAAGGTCATCTGTTTTACGCCCTGCTGAATTTTTATTCCCAGTGAGACTGTTAGAAGGGAAATATAATGTGGTTGCTTATCTATCAATACCTATTTTGCATTAGTGCTGAAGATGAATTTCAGTCCCTCTTAATTTTGAATGTCATTTTTTATATTTTAAAAGACCAGAAAAAAGGGCCAGCTACTAAATTAAAGCTAGGCACTAATGTCACACCCACTTATAAAAAAACTGCAAAAGTAGCATTTTAAATGAAATTTTAGAATCCATTGAGCTATATAATGCTTACTATGGGACTTCACAATGCACACAGTGTGCATTTAGTCAATAAAGAGTGGCACAGTGGATAGCACTGCTGCCTCACAGTGACAGGGACCTGGGTTTAAGTCCAACCTTGGGTGACTGTGTGGAGTTTGCACATTTTCCTAGTGTCTGCATGGGCTTCCGACAAGTACTGCAGTTTCCTCCCACAGTCCAAAGATGTGCAGGCTAGGTGAATTGGCCATGCTGAATTGCCCACAGTGTCCAAGGATGTGAGGCAAGGTGGATTAGCCATGGGAAATGTTGGGTTATGGAGATAAGGTGGGGTATGGGTCAGCTGGGATGCTCTTTGGAGGGTTCCTGCAGATTCGATTGGCCAAATGGCCTTTATCTTCACTGTGGGGATTCTATATCAGTCAACTTGCATTCTCAGAACTTCTGTGAAGCCAGAGATGAAGGTGGAATTGCAGCAAAAATGAAGAATAGGGCACTCGAAGGCTCCTGTTATTTTAGCATCTTCAACATGAAAAATAAGAATTCTGCTTTATAAGTGGATGTGCAGCTACTGTATCACCTTGGGAAGACAGCAAATAAAATTGTTTTATTTATAAACTCTCCCTCTTCCTTCAACCTTCCCTGAAGAGAGAGACTCCAGTATCTTGCATAGAAAGTTCCTGTCTGTTTATCTTGATAGTGAGCGTGCTTTTTGGCACAATCTTGGCTTTACTGGTATTTTCACAGGCATATGTTACCCAGAGGAAAACCAGAACCTGCTGGAGATACTCCGGAGATCAGTCTGCATCTGTATAAAGAAGGCGCAAGAAACTGCCTCATCAAAACTCCAGCATTCCAGTAAAGACTCTACGCATGAAATGTTGATTTCTCAGTTTCCTTATGGTCACTGCTGCCCTGAGTGTTTTCAGAAGTTTCTGTGGGGGAAGCTTGTATCTCAGAAATATTATGGTACAGAGAAGGCCATCTGGCCCATTGGGTCTGCACCAGCTCATTATCATCATTACGTTATGCTAATATCCTGCTTTTTCCCCATAGCCTTGGACATTCTTTTTATCCAAATAATCGTCCAATACTGTTTAGGATGCTTCAATTGAACCTGCCTCCACTACACCTTCAGGCAGTGCATTTCATACCATAACTGCTTGCTGAGTGAAAACGTTGTTCATCACTTTACCCTCGCTACTTTTGTAAACCAATTATAATGACTTCTAAATAAATGTGCTTGCACTGTTAGGCTTTTTTTTAAGTCACTGTACTAGATCTAACATGATATGCCCTTTTCCTTGTTTTAGGAATGTTATTGCAGTTTATATGAAGACTAGAAACCCATTAAAACCATTCTGCCTCACTGCATCTTTATCCAATATCTTCATTTCTACAATCCACCACTTCACAACTATAATCAGGGCACATATACACAACTTCCACTGTAGTCATAATTCTTTTTCTATTTCTATAGTCCTACCCTTCAATTCTTCACTGCCAGTTTACCTTTTTGCCCTTTCTTATTGAAACAATTCCATCCTTAATCACTAAAACTGATCCTCTCCCTCTATTGTAGAGCACAAAAGGAGGCCATTTACTGCGGGAGCGCTCAAAATCATAGATTGGTTACAACACAGTAGAATACAACTCTGGGTGTCATGTGCAGGCAATTCTCGACACAACTAAATCAGCCCGTCCTATTTTCTTGACTTTTCCTAAAACTCTACATTTTTTTCCTCGATAATTATTTAATGCCTTTTATTTAAAAGCTATTCAATTGGTCCCATTCCTTTGTTCTTTCACCTTGACCTCTATTGTTTTTCTACATGTATTTATTCACAGAATCATAAAACCTAATTCTCCTGAAATTTTTCTTTCCCAATATGTAAATGTTCCGACTAGTGAAGAAGCAAAACTTGGCCTTCTCTTCGGAAATAAGGCTAGGCAAGTGACTGAAATGTTAGTAGGGGAATACTTTGGGACTAGTGACCATAATTCAATTAGTTTTAAAATAAGCCTTCCATAAAAGTTAAAGTTGTTAATTGGAGCAAGGCAAATTTTGATATGAGACAAGACTTTCAAAAGTAGACTGTTCGCAGATAAAGAGACAACTGACAAGTGGGAGGCCTTCAAAAGCGTGATAATGAGAGTTCAGATGTGGAGGTGCCAGTGTTGGACTGGGCTGGACAAGGTCAGAAGTCAGACGACACCAGGTTATAGTGCAACAGGTATATTTGAAATCACTAGCAAGGAGCATTGCCCCTTCAGGTGAAGTGTTCAGAGGCATTATGTTTCTGTTAGAGTGATAGGTAAGGCTGGTAAGATTAGGGAACACTGGATGAATAAAGGTATTGAGGTTCTAGTCCAGAATAAAGAAGAATCATATATTAGATATAGACAACTGGGATCAAATAAATCTCTTGAGTTTTTGAAGAAGTAGTGAAGAGGACTGATGAGGTCAGAGTAGTGGATGTGATCTATATGGACTTCAGTAAGACATTCGACAAGGTTCCGCATGGTAGACTGGTTAGCAAGGATGGAACACAGGGAGAATTAGCCATTTGGGTGCAGAACTGGCTTGAAGGTAGAAGACAGAGGGCGATGGTGAAGAGTTGCTTCTCAGACTAGAAGGTGGTCGCCAGCGGTGTGCCACAAGGATCAGTGCTGGGTCTACTGCTTTTTGTCATTTATATTAATGATGTGGATATGAATGTGGGAGGTATGGTTAGTAAGTTTGCAGATGACACTAAAATTGGAGGTGTAGCAGACAGAGTACAACAGGATCTTGATCAGATGGGCCAATAGGCCAAGGAGTGGCAGATGGAGTTTAATTTAGATAAATGTGAGGTGTTATATTTTGGAAAGGTGAATCAGGGCAGGACTTATACACTTAACACTAAGGTCCTGGGGAGTGTTGCTGAACAAAAAGACCTTGGAATGCAGCTTCATAGTTCCTTGAAAGTGGAGTCACAGCTAGTTAGGATAGTGAAGAAGGCATGTGGTATGCTTGCCTTTACTGGATAGTACATTGAGTGAAGGAGTTGGGAGGTCATCATGTGGCTGTAGAGGACATTGGTTAGGCCACTTTTGCAATACTGCATTCAATTCTGGTCGCCCTGCTGTAGGAAGGATGTTGTGAAACTTGACAGGGTTCAGAAAAGATTTACAAGGACATTGCCAGGATTGGAGGGTTTGAGCTATAGAGGAAAGGCTGAATAGGCTGGGGCTATTTTCCTTGGAGCATTAAAGGCTGAGGAGTGACCTTATAGAAGTTTATAGAATTGTGAGGGGCATGGATAGGGAAATAGACAAGGTCTTATTCCTGGGGTGGGGGAGTCCAAAACTAGAGGGCATAGGTTTAAGGTGAGAGGGGAAAGATTTAAAAGGGACATAAGGGGCAACTTTTTCATGCAGAGGGTGGTGTGTATATGGAATGAGAGAAAGTGGTGGAGGCTGTTACAATTACAACATTAAAAAGGCACCTGGATGGGTACATGAATAGGAAGGGTTTAGAGGGATATGGGCCAAATGCTGACAAATGGGATTAGATTTATCTAGGTTATCTGGTTGGCATGGACGAGTTGGATCGAGGGTCTGTTTCTGTGCTGTATATCTCTATGACACTATAAGCAGTATAGGGACATTCTGAAAAGGCACATCAGGAAGGCAAAGAGGGGGCATGGGATATCCTTCACCGATAAAGTTAAGAATAATTCAAAGAGTTTCTACAAACACATTAAGAGCAACTAGAGAGAGTACAGCCCGTTAAAGATCAAAAAGGTCATCTTCGTATTGAACCTCAGGTGATGGGAGGGATATTAAATGAATGTGCTGCGCTACTTTTTACTGTGGAGAAAGAAATGGAGGTTAGAGAACTCAGGGAAATAAATACTGATGTTTTGAAAACAATTCACATTACAGAAGAGGAAGTGCTGGATGTCTTAGAAAACATAAAGATGGATAAATCTCTGGGATCTAATGAAATGTATCCCAGGATGTTGTGGGAAATTAGGGAGGAAATTGCAGGTTCTCTGGCAAAAATATTTGTATCATCTGTAAATATAGGTGAGGTGCCGGAGGACTGGAGGGTGACTAGCGTTGTGCCTTTATTTAAGAAAGGCCTTGGGGGTTATAGATCTGTGAGTCAGATGTTGCTGGTGCTAATTTGTTGGAGGTGATTCTGAAAATTAGGATTTGCATGCATTTGGAGAGGCTAGGAATGAATAGGGATAGTCAGCATCATTTTGTGTGAGGGAAATCTTGTGAGGACACAAACTTAACTGTTTTTTTGAGAAAGTAACCGTAAAGATTGATGAGGGCAGAGCAGTAGATGTTGTTTACTTGAACTTTAGTAAAACCTTTGATAAGATTCCGCATGGTAGACTAATTAGTAAAGTTAGATCTCAAGAGATTCAAGGTGAATTTGCCGATTGGATACAGAATTGGCTTTACGATATGAGACAGAGGCCAGTGGGGTGGAGGTTATTTTTCAGACTGGAGGCCTGTGACCAGCAGTGTTTCACAGGGATCAATACTGGGGTTAAAATTGTTTCAGAGATAGTAGGAACTGCAGATGCTGGAGAATCTGAGGCAACAAGGTGTAGAGCTGGATGAACACAGCAGGCCAAGCAGCATCAGAGGAGCAGGAACGCTGACATTTCGGGCCTAGACCCTTCTTCAGAAATGACCCATCATTTCTGAAGAAGGGTCTAGGCTCG
>JAHRHZ010000223.1:25585927-25606511 GCA_024137785.1 Ginglymostoma cirratum
TTCCTGCTCCTCTGATGCTGCTTGGCCTGCTGTGTTCATCCAGCTCTACACCTTGTTATCTGGGATCAATACTGGGTCCACTTTTGTTTGTCATTTATATAAATGATTTGGTTGAGAGTATAGGAGGCTTGCTTAGTAAGTTTGCAGATTACACCAAAACTGAGCATAGTGGACAGTGAAGAAGGTTATTTAAAATCACAAAGAGATCTTGATCAATTGGGTCAACGAGCTGAGGAATGGCAGATGGAATTTAATTTGTATAAATGTGAGGTATTGCATTTTGCTCAAACAAACAAGGGCAGGACTTATACAATGAATGCTAGGGCCCTGGGGATTGTTAGTGAACAGAGAGACCTATCGGTTCAGGTACATATTTCTTGTGAAATTTGCATCACAGGTAAACAGGGTGGTTAAGAAGATATTTAGCACACTTGCCTTCATTGCTCAGACCTTTGAGTATAGGAGTTGGGACGTCATGTTGAGATTGTACGAGATGTTGATGAGGCCTTTCTTGAGTACTATATGAAGTTCAGGTCGCCCTGGTATAGGAAGGATATTATTAAAATGGAGAGGGTTCAGAAAAGATTTACTAAGATATTGCTGGAATGGAGAATTTGAGTTATAAAAATAGGCTGGAACCTTTTTGACTGGAGTGTAGGAGGCTGAGTAATGACCTTATAGAGATTCATAAAATCATGAGGGTCAAAGATAAGGTGATTAGCAAGGTGCTTTTTCCTGAGGGGCGTTCAAATCTAGGGTACATATTTTTAAGGCAAGAGGAGAAAGATTTAAAAAGCACGAGGGGGAATTTTTTTACTCAGAGTGGTTTGTGTGTGGAATGAACCACCAAAGGATGTGGTGGATGCAGGTACAGTTACAATGTTTAAAGGATATTTTAATAAGTACATGAATAGTAAAGCCTTGGGGAGATATGGGCCAAATGCAGCCAGGTGGGTCTAGTTTAGTTTGGGAACATGGCATAGACTAGTTGGACTGAATGGTTTGTTTCCATGCTGTATAACACTATGACTCTTTGCAAGACACGTTCAAGGTTACCTGTTTATTTTTAATTTCCCCAATGTACCTCTGGTTCTATGTAAATGATCTTCAATGTGTCCCTGCTTACCTACCATTCTGCCATCTGGACAGTTTCTTCTTATTTACTCTATCAAAACAATTCATGTCTTTGAATACCTTTATTAAATCTCCTCTTTAACTCTCCTTGTTCTGTGGACAACAATGCCAGTTTCTCCAGTATTTATGCATAATTGAGGTTCCTCATCCTGACTTAATTTTAGTACTTTTTTTCTGCATCCTCTCTTGAGATGTTTACATTCTTCCAAAGGGTGGTGGCCAGAACTGAACACGATACTTCAGCTGAGGGATAACAAATTTTTATAAAGATGTCGGCACAACAGTGTGGGCCAAAGGGCCTGTACTGTGCTGTACTGTTCTATATCCTATGTGATATAACTTCTTTTATTCATAGAATGATGAAGTAAAAAAGCTATTATGATTTTTTAAAAAGTCCTTTCAACTTCTTCTACCATTTTCAAAGAGTTATGTACACATAGCTTTAGTTTCCTGCAGCCCTTTTAAATTGTTCCATTTTATTTATATTGCCTCCACCAAAATGAATCACTTCACACCATGCTGAAAATTTTGCAATCTTGGAGATTCACCCTTGCCTTCCTATAATCGTCAAACCAGACACTGTTCATTGTTACCTGTCAGTCACAATTAGATTTGTGATAAGTAAAACAAGGAAGCAAATACAAATAATTTTCTTCCTGATGTGGTCAGAATGTAGGATACAACAGTTGATTTAGTAACATGTGCTGTGCCCAAAGCGGATACGATCTGCATTCAGGTTCATTGCTGCTTCCAAACCTGACCTTCACCTTGGCTGAAAGATTTTGCCAAGCTCTATTTGTTCTCGTATTGAACACCTTCCCCCTTTGACTCCACTCACTTCCTCCAAAAAAAATGCTATGTAAATCAATGCTGGCTATGCCTGCCTTTTTGAGTGATACATGAAACATTTGTTCCTCTTTTACTCGGGCCCCACCCTCACATCTTTTCAATAGATCAATGACTGTTTCAATACCATTTCCTGCTCTCAGCTTGACCCGGAAGCGTTGACTTTGCTTCCAATTCCTACCCTTTCCTCTCCTTTAAACTTTCGATCTCCGACCCTTCGCTTTCTCAAATTATTTAACTCCGTTTCTGAAGACAGGCCAATGACAAATGACCACTACAAGCCCATTAACACCAATAGCTATCTTGCCTACATAGAAACAGGAGTAGGCTATTTGGTCCCTCTAGTCTGTGTTAGCCACACCATTTCCTGTTGGGAATCTTCTCCATTCTGCCAGTTACTCAGTGTCCATCACATCTGTTCTGAGACATTTCATACCCATCCTTCTAATATATCTTCCTCTTTCCTCAACAGAGAATTCTCCCCAACAAGGACAGGGTCTTGACCCTGTCCATTGTATTGTCAGTGCTCCTCCTTTCAACATTTCCACTTCCTAGCAAATCCACTAACGAGTTCTTCTTCTCCTTAACATTCAGCCCAGAAGCCTCCAAATTCAATTTTTACATTTCTGCCAACTCCGGCACTAAGTCACATCAAACACATCTTTGCCTTCCCTCTCCTTTCATAACTCTGAAGGGACTATCCACCATACCTTGGTCCACAGCTCAATCACGCCTCACATTTCCATTCAGTCGATGAGCTTTTCTGATTATCTATCACTCTTTGTCTCCACCTTACTCCAACTCTGACCTGTCTTCAGCTTCCTGTGTTGTTCCAATGAAGCTCAACCTAAGTTCAAGTACCTCACCTTTTGGTTGAGCAATTCTTCTGAACTCAATGTTTTGCTCAACAATTTAAGATCATCGACATTGCTACTATTACTTCCAATGGCAGGTAATGACAACAATTCTGCTTTCTCTCTTACATCCACACTCCTTTGTGTCCTTACCCGTCTCCTGATCATCATCTCCTTTAGCCTTACATCATTATCATCATCTGTTTAGTCGTTTCATCTCTCCTATTCCCCCCATCACAGATCTTCATTGTTTTCCCCCCTACTTAAAACCTGCTGTATATCTATCTTTTACCAGCTCTGAGAGGAAACATTAACTGTCCCTATCACCACTAGTACTGCCAGCTCTGCTTAAAAGTTTCTAGCTACATCGTTCTTCCGAACTTCCTCTTTCTGCAGTTGTAGAAACGGTCAAGACCCAGATGCTGCGCCAATGGTCACGTAGTCAGTGTAAAAGAGGAAGTGACGTGAGATCGTGACTATTTACTTTCAGTCGAATAAAATTCTTGAGTATCAGAGATTCAGAGCATTCAGGGAACAGCAGAGCACAGAGTCTGTAGACCATGGGCCAGATCGAGTGGGCGATGTGGGCAAATGAGCAAGCTCTGGCATCGGGGCTCAGTGAGTAACACAAAGACTGTTCAAACTCTGCCAAACTTCCCCATGTATCATTCCCTTTGTGCAGTAGTGAAACTTCTGTAAATGCCAAGTCTTGGGGATCAAACTTTTCGCTTGGGAACTGATGGAAGAGCTTTTTTTCCCCCTGCTGCAGGAATCGACAGGATTTGTTTAAGTGCTCACCATCACCTCGATTTACTTGACTACTTGAACTTCTACACTTACTACTTGAATTTCTTTTGAATAACAAATGACATCTAGGGTCATAATTTTAGACCGTAGAACTGATTTTGTTGGCTTTCAAAACAAATCTGCATCGACTATAGTACAGAAACCTCAAGTTGTATCGTTTTATGCTTTTTGAAAACCGTGCCATCCCCTGTTATTTGAAGGGTTTTACAGTTTCGATGATTTAGAGCTGCCGCAGTATTTGTCGCTGATTTCTTCACTTGTATTTCCTCCTTTTAGTTCTGCTTATTGGAGGCGTGGTTGGAGTGGCTGGACAATTCCGAGATTGGGAATTTGCTGCTTATGGCATGTATCCTTTTCAGCGTGGAGAGCTCCTAAAATATTACTCCTGGTTTAAGAAGAACTTCAAGTTTTTGAGAAATGTATTTTCAGTACACCTTTTCAAAAAAAAAAGCTCTATTCTAGATAGTTGTAAACCACATCAATGGATGAGAGCAGGACTAGACGGGCCGGATGGCCCTTTTTGTGCCGTGAATTTATCTGCTCGGAAATGTTCTGGCCCAGGAGGAAGTCATATGGCCCACCGTGTCTACACGGGCTCTTCAAATAAGCATCATTCTCTACTGCCAGTATCCTGCTGTTTCCCTATTCCCTTGATCAAACTTGTGGTCGCCACTTCCAATCTGAAAATGTTGCATTTACATGCCTTTGCTTCTATATTAAAGGCAAATTGCTTGACTAAAAAGCAGTTGCAAATGTTGACAAATGTATTTAAATGTAGTGAAAAAATATTAATATTGTCAGTTCCGATCAGGGACTTATATAGGAAATTGATTTCTGATCGTATCTTTCAGAGAGTGAGGTGCACTGTTACCCTAGCGATAATTCAGAATTCCAAATTTGGAATGGGTTCAATCTTGGGTGGAGTTCTTTTGTGTCACAACAAGCTACAGAGGGTTAAAGAAATGGTAACCTTCCTCAAATGACAATGATGATGTTCAGAAGATACATCATCCTTTGAAGACTGGAGGAAGGATGGGAGGTGTTGAATTACCTGTTTGATGGAACCTGGATAGAAGGACAGTTAGAATGGCAGTGATAGATTTACTGCCCCATTTACACTTTGCTCAGTACCTTCAAGAGCATGCTGGCCAGGATGTTTGCCTGAATTAGGTGGGAAGGTCATTAATCTGTGTAAATCAGAGCATAAAATGTACATAAATTTCCATTTTGATTGCAACAGCAATCAACATTTATACAGTCCTTTTTAATGTAGTGAAGTATCCTAGGCTGCTTTTTACAAGCTTTATCAAAAATAATTTAATATCAAGTCAAATATAAATCTTAGGACAGATGAGCAACAGAACGTCAAGGGCAGCAGATACATGGGAGCATCATCACCTGCAAGTTTCCCTCTAAGCCATTCACCATTCTGCCTTCAAAATATGTCGCCATTTCTTCACTGTCACTGTGTTAAAACCAACATTAACTCCTGGGAACTCCAAGACAAACCTTCATCTAGCATGAAAATACCCATTTACTCTCTGCTTCCTATTATACAGTTCCCTCAAAGATGAGTCCCACTACAGATCTCTGAAGAGCACAACATGTAAATCACAATTGGAGTTCAGACCTTTTACCTTCGCACTCTGTTTTTTGTCTGTACGCTAATTTCTAATCTGTATAAAGCTTGAGTTTACAACCTGAAATTAACTTGGTGTAACCCAGCCAGTGAGGTATTTTCAAGGCACTATTGCAATGTAGGAAATACAACCACCAATTTGCACATGCAAACAGCAGTGAGATCAATTACCTGATCATTGTTTTCGTTGTTATAAAATCAAAGAGTTATACAACATGGAAACAGACCCTTTGGTCCAACCAGTCCATACTGACTATAATCCCAAACTAAATTAGTCCCACCTGCCTACGCTTGGCCCACATTCCTCCTTTCCTATTCATGAACTTATTCAAATGTCTTTTAAATGTTGTAACTGGACCTGCATCCATGATTCCAATGGAAGTTCTCTACACGTGAGCCACTCTTTTGTGCAAAAAAAAAGTTGCCCCTCGTGTCTTCTTTAAATCTTTCTCCACTCACCATAAAAGTATGCCCTCTTGTCTTGAAATCTCCCACCCTAGGGAAAAGACACCTGCTATTCACCTTATCTATACCCCTCATGATTTTATAAATCTTAAGATCACCTCTCGGCCTCCTACACTCCAGTCAATAAGTCCCAGCCTATCCAGCCTCTCCCTATAACTCAAACCTTCCATTCCCAGCAATATCCTGGTATATCTTTTCTGAATAAAAACTGAAAGAACTGCGGATGCTGTAAATCAGGAACAAAAACAAAGTTGCTGGAAAAGCTCAGCAGGTCTGGCAGCATCTGTGAAGAAGAGATCAGAGTTAACGTTTTGGGCCCACTGACCCTTCCTCAGAACAGTTCTGAGGAAGGGTCACCAGACCCGAAACGTTAACTCTGACGTTTTTCTTCACAGATGCTGCCAGACCTGCTGAGCTTTTCCAGCGGCTTTGTTTTTATATCTTTTCTGAATCCTTTCCAGCTTTATAATATCCTTCCTATAACAGGAGGACCAAAACTGGATGCAGTATTCCAGAGACTCTAAGACGAGTTGAGGGTGAAATTCTAGGCAGAATATTGGGAAAAAAAATTCACATGCTGTTCTTTGAAAAAAATCAGGTTTCAATTTAATATTTCACCGAGAGACAATGCATAACTCCCTCAATACTACATTAAACCATGAGGCAAATATTTACTCAAATATTTGAAATAGTTCTTCCATATGATGTTTTCTGAGTCCAAAGCTCTTGGCTAAAACTGGGAGGCAATATGGAGAAAAAGATGAATGTATTAGTCATTATTAATTCTCTGTAGTTTCAGTTATATCAGCATTTCTTTACTTGATGGGCAATATTATGCATGGTATAGAACCTGCATCTAATGTCTGGATCGTATCTGTTTTAACTGAATAGACTTAATAAGAACAGATGATGTTTTTTATGACAATGTATTCATAACTTTGGTGAAGCTTTGGATCATATTCAGGCTTTGGAAGCAGATGTTTAGTTTTTCATTTGATCTATTTCTGTTGGCACGTGGAGTGAGTGGAAATTAAACTGATGAAGATTTCAAAAGGTAAAATGCTTAGCAACTTATAGGTTTATTGTCATCATCTTAGTTACAAGAAGCGACTCATTAGTTTATCTGAATCTGTAGTGGAAGGGAAGTATTTTTCTTCCTTCTGGAAGGAATCACTGAATAAAATGTAAAGTTACAGTAGGTTGGTGGAGTGCACTTTGTGACTGATATTCGTGCTGAGTTTCTGCCAGCTGTTTAGACTGTAGAAGCCATAATGAAAGTAATCTTTCTAGTTTGATAACTTTTGAAAGTTATGGAAGCAGGTTATGAAATTGAAGAAGTAACTGCTGGCTCCATAGAAGGTTGGCTGAAGCTGACTCATAATGATGTTAATTTTTTTTTTCTTTAACTTGAAATATTCAGTGCTGCAGGTGTTTTTGTGATGTTGTTGGAATATCCCAGAGGAAAGAGGCGAAAGGGAACAACAATGGAGAGACCGTAAGTAATTATAGATAACGGAGTGTGATAAAGAAGTTGTATTTGATTTAAAAGTGGTTGACTACATATAAATGCGTTATTTGTTTAAACAGAGTACGGTTGGTACAAAGAAGGATAAAACAGCAGAATAAAAGGAAATAGAAATAACTAAAAGAAGCAAATTGTTATTTTGTTTAATAGGAAGAGTTTATTTTATTGAAGAGCATTTTCAATATTTTGTTTCATTTTGCTGCTAATTTCATCCTCTTGCTTTGATCCTAGGGGTCAGCGTTTTTTTGCAGCTGTTGTGAAATTGTTTGGACCTTTAACGCGAAATTACTATGTCCGTGCTATTCTACATGCATGGTAGGATTCATATTTTATATTTTTGTTGTCAAAATAATCATTACTTGAATTTGAACCTGTCGTTTGAATTCTTTATCTCAGTGAAAGATTTGACTGATGTTCTTCTTTATTAATAATCACAAAAGAAAATTTGAAGCTAAAAATAAGTACCAACTATGCCACAAAGATCCTGTGGGTTGGATTTTCCCATCCCTTTCCACCAAATGCACCTTGTCACCACCAGCAATTCCAAAAATGCAGTCCTGGTGCATTCATTTGTTTGCTATACCTACTTATTGAGGAATTCTGCTGCTATGGACAGTGCCGTGTCTAGTTTAATGCAACAGAGTTTGTTACGTGCAGTGTGAGCTGAACTTCAGCTATAACTGAACCGAGCTCTTCAGTAACAGTCCATCTACTTCAGTGTGACAATTGAGCGGCCACAGCAGAACAAAAACAATAATAGGGGTGTAAAAATGTGAATTATATTAACAGCAGGTCTGTCAGTATCTGTAAAAGGCAAATATGGCTAACATTTCAGTTACAGATTCTTCGTAAGAATTTAAAATTTGAGACATAAAGAAAACATTCATTGATTTTTAAAAAAAGAAAAGCTGAGGACTTAATGAATAGAGAGGACATGAATGGCTAGAATGACTTATAACCTATTTAATCAAATAATAGGAAACACTCACCTTTATAAAGATTCCCAGTTGCTTTCCTGAAGGGGATATTGGATGAATTTGCTTTTCATCTTTGTTCTTTTAAGTTTACATACTTGTTTGCTGGTGTTCAGTCTACATCTTTACTTATGTAAAATATTGATATTTTATACAAACTTCAGGTATTTATGAATTCACTGTGTCTGGGTGACGTTGCTGCAGCTCGGTGTTTGTCTAATGGATTTTGGTGTTTTATTTTAAATTTCTCCAGCCTTGCAGTACCTGGAGGCTTTATATTGCCCACAGTCCTGGGCACAGTCAACCTTGGCATTGCCAGTCTCATCTACCTACTTGTAAGTGTATGTTCCTATTCTTATAGAATTTGGAGTATAAATATGCTGAGCCATAACCTTTTCAATTGAGGTTATTTTGTGACTTAATGCATTAAATGATTAATTATACTAAATAGTACTCTTCAAAATAATCTTTTTCTTATAAAATGAGAAATGTAAAGTTTTTTTTAATTTGATCATGGAATGTGGGTGTTGCTGGCTGGGGAAGAGGGCAGTTAAGAGTCAGTCACATTGCAGTGGGTGTAGAATCACAAGTAGATCAAACTGGGTAAGACTGGCCGATTTTTTACCATAATCATTAGTTTATAAGGTTCAAAAGCTATTGTTGTTTGGATTTGAGATTGCCAAATAAATAAAAAGACAACTGTGACCATGCAACTGAAGCCATACACAATAGGTATATATTTTCAAGTACATTACTTAGCAATAGAAAGATAAGGCAGTGGTGTTAATCCTGCATATTTGTATAGTCGCTGTAATTAATGATTCATTTTACTAAATGCCTTTCTTAAAATTCTAATGGGAGATTGTACTGACTAACTCCAGAGATCAGAGCACATAAATATCAGCTGATACTCCAGTGCACACTGAAGGAGTGCTGCGTTGTGAGAGATACTGTTCTTCAGATGAGATGTTAAAGCAAAACCATGTAGGGTTTCTGAGATGGCTGTAAAAGATACCACTCTTGGAAAAAGGAGGGGATTTTTTTCTCCGTGACCTAGCCAATATTTATTCTCCAATCAGCATCACAAAAACAAATCATCTGGTGTTTAGGACATACTGCTTGTATGATCTTGCCACCATCCCACACCAAAACAGAGAGTGCTGATGAAAACTATTTATTTGGCTGTAAAATACTATTGAATGAGCTCATGAGTGGCACTATACAAATACAAGTTTTTATTTCTGCTGGTTTAACCGGGACATTGACAGGATGCAGAGCTGGGCAAAGAAGTGGCAGATGGAATTCAACCCAGAAAAGTGTGAAGTGATTCATTTTGGAAGGTCGAATTGGAATGCAGAATACAGGGTTAATGGCAGGATTCTTGGCAGTGTGGAGGAACAGACGGATCTTGGGGTCCACGTCCGTAGATCCCTCAAAGTTGCGACCCAAGTTGATAGGGTTGTAAAGAAGGCGTATGGTGTGTTGGCTTTCATTGGCAGGGGAATTGAGTTTAACAGCCGCAAGGTTATGCTGCAGCTCTATAAAACTCTGGTTAGACCACACTTGAAATATTATGTTCAGTTCTAGTCACCTCATTACAGGAAAGATGTGGAAGCTTTAGAGAGGGTGCAGAGGAGATTTACCAGGATGTTGCCTGGACTGGAGGGCAGGTCTTATGAGGAAAGGTTGGGGGAGCTAGGGCTTTTTTCATTGGAGCGAAGAAGGATGAGAGGTGACTTGATAGAGATTTAAAAGATGATGAGAGGCATGGATAGAGTGGATAGTCAGAGACTTTTTCCCAAAGCGGAAATGACTATTACGAGGGGGCATAATTTTAAGGTGATTGGAGGAAGGTATAGGGGAGGTGTCAGAGGTAGGTTCTTCACACAGAGAGTGGTGGGCGTGTGGAATGTGCTGCCGGCAGTGGTAGTGGAGGCAGATACTTTAGAGACTTTTAAACGACTCTTGGATAGGCACATGGAGGATAGTAAAATGTAGGGTATGCAGAGTAGATTAATCTTAGTAGGATAATAGGTCGGCACAACATCATGGGATGAAGGGCCTGTACTGTGCTTACTGCTCTATGTTCTTTTATCAAATTAGTAGATGAGGCATTAGCCAGAAAAAAATCTAGTTCCTGTGCCGAGGTAGCTGAACTCAGTTAGGGTAGCATTGGGTACACTGATGTTTTCTTCCACACTTCTGAGTTAGAGAGTGAATGTCTTGTCCTATTTGAAACCATTTGTTAAAAGTTGATCCTTTATTAGCCTCAGTTAAGAACAAGATGAGATTACCTGCTGATACACACTGTTTAGGGTCACGTGTGAATATTAGCCTCTTGAGCAAGACACCATGGAATGAATAGCTGAGTGAGGAAGACTCAGGTGTAAAGGTTCGCAAATATAATGTTGAGATATTGGCTTGGTAGTTTTAGTTCACTAATAAATGAAAGTAGCTGTAGTTGTCAGAGATGTCCAATATAAGAACAGAACTATAAGTAGCAATGACAATTGTTCAATGCAGGGCTACTAATGGATGGGGATAGGCCCTTGCTTTGTATCTGTGCTGAGAGGTGTAGAGTAACTGCATTTGAGAGGGAATTTCATACCTACAGTAAATACTACCTTTCAGCTACAAAATGTCACCAAATGTTTATTGAATTTCTATTACTAGTTTCACCAGTATAAACAGAGGCATTTATAAAAGTACTGCGAATGATAGTGTTAATAGAGATTAGCTTCTGTGTATGGAACACCTTGATAATGGGCATCAAGATTTTTTTCATTTAAGTCTGTTGCATATTTTTGCAGGGTTTTACTGTGATACGAAGCTATTTTTAGGACCTCACTGACTAAACATTTAATTAAATACATTCTATATTTGATAAAGAGCTGTAAACAGTCACTCAACTGAACGATTAACAGATCTGTCAGATCAGAGTTCCTTTTCTTGTACAATAGGCCAGATTTTGGGAGAAATTAGTTTTCCTTATGTCTTGAGTTGTACTACGCCACTGTTGCTTGGAAACTGGTAGAACAACGTATTCTGAGGTTTAATGCATGTGTAGAATAGACATGGTCAGTTGCACACCATGTAGTTGTTTCATTGTAATAGTCCGATTGTCTTTCCGAAATAGCATGCTAATATCAGACAGCAAGGCAGATGCTGAAAATTGACAAAAGTTAATGTGTGGAGTGTTTGTTTTGACTGGCCACAATTTCACATGCAGACAAGCAACAGTAGGGGGCGGTTTCTTCATGACCAGAGCCTTGCTTGTTTTATGTAAGAAACTTTTTTTGTTAAGTAACATTTTTCTTTAGAACAAGACATGAGATTAAACATTGTGGTATTTATTAGATTTGTGTTTGGTCGTAATTTAAGGTTAGTAACCTTAGATTTACAAGTTTGGTTTACGCAAGTTGTATACAATTATAAAGTTAGTAACTACAATCTACTTGTATGAACTGCAGAGAATATCTGTCTAATGCCTCATTGAAAACCACTGCGCATAGTGTGAAAAAGGACTCAGTGAGTGCTCAAGGTACATGGTGACAGCGGAGGGATCGAACCCTGAAAGTCCCCTAATCCTGGGGAAGTTCACATTTGGTTGGGGGGAGGGTGAGCGGTGCAATGTGTGACCTGTCAAATAAAAGTTGTTTGAGCTGATTAGCAGCACATGCTAATGTCTGGTGGAGCAGTGAGCAGTTAAGAAAGGCAGTACCTGCAGGGAGGGAGTGAGCACAAGTTGTGGACCAGGGTTTAAGGGCTGAAGGCTGAGGCTGAGGCTGGGGACAGAGCATGCAAAATGGGGGGGAAGTGGTGGGGTAGGTAGCGAGGTCTGGGAGCAGTGTGACAAGAACCAGTGGGAGGTGAATACCAAAAGAAACAGTTGGCCAGGATAATGGGCTTTTTGCTGAGGGTGGGCAGGCTTTTTATTGAGTCCGAGTATTCCATCCATTGGGTTTGGCTTCAGAGTCAGCCAGAGAGGGCAGGGGTGGGTGGATGAAGTGGCTGGAAGGAGACTGCAAGAGCGGTATGTAGGAGAGGGATGTTCCAAGAACTGGGGGAAGAGGGTGACTGTAAAGCAGAGAAAACAGCTTTAAATCTGTCAGAAAGAAATAGCTAACTGGAATCAAAGAAAAATTCAAATCACTGAAGTAATTAATACTTCGCAAAAAAAAAATGGACTCTCTAGGGCTGCATAAGTTCAGCAGATCATGTACTTGGAAAAAATCTAATCAATCCTATGAAATGAATGCTGTCTATTGTTAAATTTAAATCTGAGATCTAGTTCTGAGACGCAGTCAACAGAGTTATAATGACCTGGATAAAATGTTTCAGGTTTGTGCACTTCTTGTGATGGGAAAACATTGGCTATGACCTCACCAGTGTATGGAAGATGTCTTTAGGGCAATAGCTTTTCATGCATTAAAGTGTGCGTCAATTAGTTTTGCAAAAAATACTTTTGTTAACTTTTATGCCTTTTGTCTTATACCAATTTAAACACTGTGGTGTTCAGGAATTTTCATGTTTTTATTGTGTGTAATGGCTTTTAAGTTTAATGGAGAGTTGACCATTATTGAGGACATCGAATGTATTTTTTAAATTCTGCTTTTGTAGGAGTCCAAAAACCCATGTATCAACAAGCATGTGAAAGATATTGTTACTACATCACAGCATCACCAACAAATTAGTTACTGAGAATGGAAAAAGTACCCTTAGCAAAAAGTCAAAAAGTATCCCTTGAAAGAATCTCGAAAGGAATCCTCATTGAAGAAAATAATTTTGACTTGTGTTCACAAGAGTGTGGACAGGCTGTTCAACCTCTGAACCCTGCCTGCCATGCAGTCAGAGCATGATTGATATGTTACTGAATTCCATTTATCTGTTTCTGATCTATCTTCATATCCTTGTGCAATAAAATCTGTGTATCTTCTTGTTTATTATTCAAAGCCCTTGTGGAAGGGAGAATTCTAGTTTTTCATACTACTTTGTGTAGAAATAATGGATACTAGTTTGACCATCTCATTTGAAACTCCTCATCCGTGTCCTTCAATGCCTTGTCCCTTCCTATCTCTGTAACCTTTATGTACTCCAACATTGCACTCTGTTTTAAATTTCCCCACGATTGGTGGCTGTAATTTTCAGCTGCCTCTGCTCTATACTTTTGAATGTGTCCCCTAAATGTTTTCTTCTTCTTTATTTTTTCTCTCTCTCTCTCTCCCCACACACACGTGTGCACACTCTCTGCCTTCTCTCTCTCCCCTTTTTAAAATTCTTCTTAACCTATGACTTTGACCAACCTCTTAGTCATCCTTCTTGATATCATCTTTTGCAGCTTGGTGCCAAAATCACTTTGTTGGTGTTGTCCCTGAAAGGTGCCTTGGGGTTGTTGGTTGTACTAAAGGTGTTCTATAACGGCATATTGTTTGAAATAGTGCTTTCTGATTTGTGACTCGTGCATTCAGTTTGGACACTACACCTCAAAAGAATACATTAGCCTTGGGGAGCATATACTAATTCAGCATAATTATACCAGGGCTGTAAAGGGTTACATTATGAGAACAGGTTGCATAAACCTGGCTAGAGAGATAATCTAATGACAATTGGTTTCACAGGTCGGCGCAACGTCGAGGGCCGAAGGGCCTGTACTGCGCTGTAATGTTCTGTGTTCTATGTTCTATGATGGCATCATTTTTCAAAGAATACAATGGCTTGTATATCTCAATCTAGGCTGCCTTCCGAAAAGAGGAATGGAGACCCATACAGGCGTTGCAGTCTCAGAAAGGACACGTTGGAAAAAGTATCCATCAGCCACCCACAAACCCCCCACCAAGGCCTCCTGCTGAACATCGAAGGAAACCAGTGGATGATACAAGAGCTGTTGAAGTCACTGCCACACCAGTTACTTCTGACTCAAACTGATGTGACTTCGCTGGCAACTATAATTATTCATCAGTCGTATTATTTTACTGAATATATTAATACAGTGCAATGTAGTATTTAGACCCAATGTAAGATCAAATTATGATTTCTTTGAAAGAAATATGAACAGTTTTTCTGATGCAAGGGTTTGCTCACTCCTACAGCAAGAGACAATCTGCTACCTTGTTTATTTGTCAACATTAATGTTTCTATGATATTGTTACCCAAAGTTCTCCCCTTTCATTTTTGCTGTTGATAAGACTTGTTCTTTGTAAAATATTAATAAAAGAATAGGCTAGCAAATGCCATTCTCTTAAAACGTTAGTCGTAAGTCTCCCTCGCTGTCACTCTTCCTCTTCACTGTCCACTATACCACCAATTTTGGTGTCATCTGCAAACGTACTAATCATGCCTCCTATATTCTCATCCAAATCATTTATATAATTGACAAACAGAAGTGTGCTGAGTACCAAGCTCTGTGGAACACTTCTGATCACAGTCCTCCAGTTGGAAAACAACCCTCCACCACCACATTCCAATAATGTGTCCAATTGGCAAGCTCACCCTGAATCCCATCTGATCTAACTTTACTAATTAGTCTAACATGCAGAATCTTATTAAAGACTTTACTAATGTCCAAGTAAGCAATGTCTACCACTGTGTGTTCATCAATCATTTTGGTTAATTCATTAAAATACTCAAGTTTGTGAGACGCGATTTCCCGCTCACAAAACCATGCTGAGTATCCCCAATCAATCCTTACTTCTCCAACTACATATAAATCCTATTTTTCAGAATCACCTCCAACAACCTGCCACCACCGATGTCAGACACACAGGTCTATAGTTTCCAGGTTTCTCCTTACAGCCTGTCTTAAACAATGGCACAATATTAGCCATTCTCCAGGCTCCCATTACAGCATTAGTGCCAGTGTCACAAGATGTAATTCTTGAAAATCTTGTAATCAACTCCAACTGTAATTTTTCAGCAGTATGTGCCATGTGTCTCTGCTCTGGCCATTACTCCATGGGAAGCAATGCTTTGGAGATATTGTCTCATACTCATACTGTTAACGTTCATTGCTAAGATATTATGTGAATACAGGATTTGTGCTAAATCAACCAAATACTCATTCATTTACCAGCTTTGGGTCTGCACCCCTCTTTCAGTAGATGTTGGAAAGGTTTTTTTAACAACATAATTGAAAATTGATTTTGGAACACTCTGAAGAAAAGTCATTGGACTCTCCCACTATCGGTAGCCTGGGGATTACCATTGCCCAGAAACTCACCTGGACTCACCACGACTCACCACATAAACAGAGCGTCTACAAGAGCAGTTCAGAGGCTAGGAATGCTGCAGTGAGTAACTCACCTCCTGACTCCCCAAAGCCTATTCACCATCTGCAAGGCACAATTTAGGAATGTGATGGAATACTCCCCACTTGCTTGGATGAGTGCAGCTGCAGCAATAATTATGAAGTTTGATTCTATCCAGGACAAAGCCGCCCACTTGATTAGCACCACATCCATTAACATCCACACTTTCCACCACCGCAGCTCAGTAGCAGTAGTGTGTACTACCTACAAGATGCACTGCAGAAATTCACGGAAGATCCTCAGACAGCACCTTCCAAACCCACAACCACTTCCTTCTAGAGGGACAAAGGTGACAGATACATGGGAGCACCACCACCTGTAAGTTCCCCTCCTAGGCACTTGCCATCCACTTGGAAATATATAGCCCTTCCTTCATGGTTACTGGGTCAAAATCTTGGAATTCCCTCCCCAATGGTGTTTTGGATCAAAATACAGCATGTGGACTGCAGCAATTCAAGAAGGCAGCTCACCATCAGCACCACCTCAACTATTATTAGCGATGAGTAATAAATGCTGGCCTAGCCAGTGCCATCCACATCCTGTGAATGACTATAACAATGTTCCATTAGAGGCATTCCGGCTAGTAAAATTACAGGGCAATTCCCCAATCCTTCTTATCTGTATTGACTCTTCAGTCCTTAAAAGTGTAACATCCTTGTCCTGGACTTCTTCCTAACCTTATTCCAGCTTTACGTTTACAACCTCCTCCAACATTCTTCCCAAAGACTGCTTCTCTGAAAGAGCTCTTCAGTGTATTCCACATGACAACTGGTTTGCCACATGCTTTTATTCTTTTATTCTCCAAGCCTCCAATCTTCTGTGCTTTTTCTGTAGAACTGCCCCAGAAAGCAGTTAAGAGTCAACCATGTTGACATTGACTCTGATGTTGGTGGGTTCAGTGTAGACAGTGGAGGAGGGATGGTGCTACAGACATGGCTGATGAACTCTCTTTAAGCTATATCTTTCTTTTTTTTTTACTTATTCTTAAAACTATTTAAAATAGCGCCAGATAGTTGTGACAGTGGTAAAGCTTTTCACGCTATTTTACTGTGTTTCTCACTATAAAATACATGTAACAACGAGATCAATCATCCATTCATTCATATTGCTGTGGCTCTGGAGTCACATGTAGACCAGACCAGGTGAGGACAGTAGTTCCCTTCCTTAAAGGGTATTTGTGAGCCATATCGGTTTTTCCAAACAATCAGCAACTGTTTCATAATCATCATTACAGTCTTAACTCCAGATTTTTATTAAATTCAAATTCCACTCTCTGCCATGGCAGGATTTGAACCCAAGTCCCCCAAAACATTATGTGGGTCTCTGGATTAATAGTCTAGTGATAATACCAGGCCATTGCCTCCCCATTAGGTTAATTGGAGTCTGTTGAGAGTAGGAGATGGAAATCGTTATAGTATTTGAGTCAAGGTCACAAAGCTATGTTCAGTGGTTTGGAACATAGAATAATATGAAGGCAGAAGACAATGAGCAGAACGCAGTTTCAGTGATGGGTGTCCCTTCTACCTTTTGGAAAAAGAGTGGGAGCATTGTATCTTCCATCCACAAGGCACTCTGGAACTTAACAGGGCTGTTAATGGTAATACAAGAGCATTGGACTAAGGAGTATGAATAGGCCAATTAGCTCCTCGAACCTGCTCCACCATTTGGTAAGATCATGGTTGATTTTGTTATGGTCTCACTCTACTTTCCTAACTTGAACCCCATAAGTCTTGACTCCCTTGTATATTAACAATCAGTCTGGAATAAATTCATTGACCCAGTCTCTACTGCTTTCTGGGTAAGAAAATTCTATAGATTGATGCATTTATGAGAGGAAAAAAAAAATCATCTTTCTTAAAGGAGATATTTTGTTCTATGCAGTACCACTAGGATCTTGTACATGTCAATAGGATCACCTCTTGTTCTTCTAAATGCCAACGGCTACAAGCTCAAGCTGTTCAACACTTATTCAGAAGATAGGGTGGCATGGTGGCTCAGTGGTTAGCACTGCTGCCTCACAACACTAGGAACCTGGGTTCAATCCCACCCTTGGGTGACTGTTTGTGTGGAGTTTGCACATTCTCCCTGTGTCTGCGTGGGTTTCCTCCCACAGTCCAAAGATGTACAGGTTAGGTGGATTGCCCATAGTGTTCAGGGATGTGTAGATTAGGGGATTGGGCCTGGGTAGGATGTACTGAGGGTCAGTGTGGACTTTTTGGGCTGAAGGGCTTGTTTCCACATTAAAGGGATTCTATGAAGTTCCTCATCTCAGGAATGAATTGAGTGAATCTTCTCTGAAGTGCGTCTAATGTTATAATATCTTTTTTTCAGATAAGGAGACCAAAGCTGTGTGTACTATTCTAGACAGGTGGATGGTGATTTATATAGTGATAACATTACTAGATTAAAATTCAAGAGACTCCGCCTAGTACCTAGGAAATAAAATCAGAATTTCCTGGAGAAACTCAGCAGATCTGGTATCATCCATGGAAAGAAAACACAATTAATGTTTTGATTCAGTGACACCTTTCCTTCAGAATGTGTTCTAGGGACAGAGGTTCAAGTCCCAGGTGGTGAATTTTGAATTCAGTAAATATGTGGAATAAAAACACAGCCTAATGGTGATGTTGCATCCACTGCCAATTTTGTAAAAGTCCATCAAGTTTACTAAATTTATTTAGGGAAAGAAATCTGCCACCGTTACGTGGTCTGGCTTATATAGACCCACAGCAATGTGGTTGACCCTTAACCGTCAGATGGGCAATGGTATTTCTGTCTAGACCAGCATTCAAAGGTTGTTTATTTATTTGTTAATCAGCGGGTAATTTGACCAAGCCAAATCTGTAATGCACACACATGTTTCCAGACAGGATTATTGGATAGGGACCAGGAGTTGAAGTCCTGGCTAGTTTTCCCCTCATTTAATCAAAATGTGGCAATTCAATTGCTTCCTTGACTGAGATCCTCAAATTTAGGAAGAGACAAGCTTTGGAATTTCCTGATCACTGACCGCAACACCCTGGTTAAATTCAACATGGAAACTGTACTTCTAATAAACCCTTCCAATTATTCTGCATATTATTTGATAAGGCAGATGGTGAAGAGAGAACCATGTACAAATAGTCCTGACGAGGGCTTGAACAAATGACAGCTATTCTTAAACAGACCAAACTGGTTTGACAACAGGTCAAGAATACATTCACGCATTGTAGTCCTTCTGTCAACAGTCTCTTGGTAGAAATGTTGCAGTGAAGTTGCTTGAGGGGATCCTTTTGAAATGTATGCACCATCATTTCTGTTAGAGACACAGTCTTGGTATACCTTGTCTAAACCTTGTTGATGCCGCTTTGTAGAATCAGAATGGCTATAGCACGGACCAGGCCATTAAGCCTATTGCAGGTGCTGTCCCTTTGTGAGAGAAACTCAACTAGTCCCACTCTGCCTTTTCCCTGTTACCCTGAATTGTTTTTCGGTTTAGGTGCTTATCCAATCCCCTATTGAAAGCCACCATTGAATCTACCTTGGGGATAATAAGAACTGCCGATTCTGGAGTCAGAAATAACACAGTATCAGGTTTTCTGATGCTGCACGGCCTGCTGTGCTCCCCCAGCTCTACACTGTGTTATCATTGAATCTACCTTCTTTTTTCCCCTCATTTACCTCTGGTTTGTTTGCCAATCACTTTAAATTAATGTTGTCTGATTCTTGACGTGTCCATCAACGATAACAATTTCTCCCTATCTACTCTGTCCAGAGCTGGCATGATTTTGAACACCTCTATGAAATCTCTGCTCAACCTTCTTGTTCCTGAGGAGATTAACCTGAACTTTGTCAATCTATGATCATCCCTGGAACTATTCTAGTAAATCTCTACCGCAGTGTCCTTATATCAGTCCCTGGGGAACTACGTTACAGGCCATGCTAAACTTTTGGTAGTGTCCAGGGATGTACAAGCTCGGTAGATTACCCACAGTGATTGTGGGGTGGGGGCCTGGGTCTGGATGGAATGCTGTTTGGAAGGTCAGTTCTGACTCGATGGGCTGAATGGCCTTTATCTGCACTGTAGGGATTCTACGATACTGTGATTCTATACCTGCTTCGAGTCATAGAAGCAACCGTCCACCATTATTCAGTGTTTCCTGTCACTTAATCAGCTTCATTATCATGCTGCGATCAATCCTTTTATTCCAAGGCTTCAGCTTTTCTGGTGTTATATGGCACTTACCAAACACCTTTTGACAATTCACATACATAATATCAACCATACTACCCTAAGCAATCCTCTGCTACTTTTAAAAATACATAAGTTAGCCAAGAGGCATAAAATGAACACAATATCATGGGTGGTGCATCTTTGTTCCAACCCAAAAGTGTGCTATGATCAGCGATCCCTTTGAACAGAGGAAGAGTCTGTGTGGACTGATGGCCTATTATCTCTATTTAAACTAGGCCTGCTTTGAAAAGAGTGTTTATGTCTGTCTCACTCACTTGTTCCAGTAGAGGGCATTCACATAAAGGAAACTTGATTGTCCGCAGATACAATAACATTTGTCTCACACTTTATCAATTATTAACATCAAGGACAAGAATAATAATGATCCAATTTTATTCATTCATATGAAATATCAATCCATAGTGAAAATATTTAAAATGCACGTTGAACAAGATGATCCTTTCAATGAGTGATGCAGTCTCATAACGTAAAGGTCTAAGTGGATGTGTGAGTTCATGTGTTATTTATGTTTACGTGTTATTCAAAGCAGTAAAATAATTAGGCATTTCTTCCTTGTAATAATGTGGTGGTTACATCATTCACATTACTTGTATTATGAGTAACAAATCTATGACAGCTATATTTAAATGATTCATAAGGCAGTTCTTTTCATAATATCAGAGATAAAAAGTACTGCAGATGCTGGAGAATCTGAGATAACAAGCATGGGGCTGGATGAACACAGCAGGTTAAGCAGCATCATAGGAGCAGGAAAACTTGACGTTTCGGGTCTAGACCCTTCATCAGATTTCTGATGAAGGGT
>JAHRHZ010000223.1:25606911-25627463 GCA_024137785.1 Ginglymostoma cirratum
GAAACGTCAAGTTTTCCTGCTCCTATGATGCTGCTTGGCCTGCTGCGTTCATCCAGCCCCATGCCTTGTTATCTCTTTTCATAATATGCATATTCGTTTGAAATAATTTGTGTGATGTATTGACTGAGAGATCATTATTCACCCATTTTTGTTTTGCACTTCTGAATTATTTCCACAACACTTAGATGTTCTAAGTAATAATTATGTCTGTCATATTTATAACAGCGTAAATAGCAGTTTGAACAACATCCCCATTAAGAATTTTGCATTTAGATTTACCATGCTGATGACCTTATTCTGAATGAATTAGATTACTGTCCTGGCGAAGCTTTGCATTACCTTACTGTTATGCACCCTCCACGTATATAAGAAGTATCAATTTCAGAAAAACTAATGAAAACATTGCCTCGATGTTGCAGGTAGATAGCACTACATATAATATCCTACTTGCACTTTGTACAAAGCCACAGACCTTTAACAGTTTGTGTTGAAGTGCAGTTGAACTGAAACCAACCCTGAATTGTTTTTCAGTTTAGGTGCTTATCCAATCCCCTATTGAAAGCCACCATTGAATCTACCTTGGAGATAATAAGAACTGCCGATTCTGGAGTCAGAGATAACACAGTATCAGGTTTTCTGATGCTGCACGGCCTGCTGTGTTCCCCCAGCTCTACACTGTGTTATCATTGAATCTACCTTCTTTTTTCCCTCATTTACCTCTGGTTTGTTTGCCAATCACTTTAAATTAATGTTGTCTGATTCTTGACGTGTCCATCGACGATAACAATTTCTCCCTATCTACTCTGTCCAGAGCTGGCATGATATTGAACATCTCTATGAAATCTCTGCTCAACCTTCTTGTTCCTGAGGAGATTAACCTGAATTTTGTCAATCTATGATCATCCCTGGAACTATTCTAGTAAATCTCTACTGCAGTGTCCTTATATCAGTCCCACATTACAGGACATGCTAAATTTTCGGTAGTGTCCAGGGATGTACAAGCTTGGTAGATTAGCCACAGTGATTGTGGGGTGGAATTTAATGCTAAATTCTCCTACTGCCCATCAAGGAGCCAGTCGACCTGGTAGATTTGCTGGGAAAAAAATATGTTTTGGTACATCAAAAGCATACATCATTCTGGAGATTCCAGGGAAGCAGTGAAGATACTGGTAAAAATAATTGCTTTGGCTTCTTCCTTGAAAGAAGGTGGTGAACACGTATTTCCATTTCTGAACTCTAGTTGAACTGAAATGCTCTCTTTTAGTCTTTACGTTTTAAGCTTTCGAAACAAAATGTGCGCAATTGTTCAGTCAGCTATTTTGGCTTCATCAGCGGGGTTTGTGTTGTAGATCTGGGTAAAACCTTTCATGTGACAGTAGTAGTCAGGTTTTATGTTCTTAAAAGTAAATCACAGCAGGTCATCCCTTCTTTAAGGAACATAGTTCAGAAATAATCTGTATGAGATTACGACGGATTTTGAAAGTAAAACATGGAGAGCCTAATATTGCTCTATGTGAGGAGCATAGGGGGAAATGTTTAACTTTTGGTGGATATTAAGCAGAGAAAATGCGGTGCTTCCACATTATCCTCAGCTGTTGGGCCATTGTAATGTGGAGGTGGTAGAGTATTTACGTGGCTATGAGAAGCTTTAAAGTGCCCTCAAAATTTTATGCCCTATTTTCAGAGTAACACATGATGGTACCTGTCTAATACTGAGATTCATGTACATCACAATGATGTAACTGATCACATGACTCTGACATGAGTAAGAGGACACCAGACTAGAAAGAACATATTTCAGATTTCCAGTATTCCCAGTTCTTTAGTATGCAGTTTGACCTTTCATTGGCTTTGTGGACATTGTTACATGGCTGCTGCTTTTTCAATCCCTCTTCCCACCCCGGAAGTAGTAGGGGTCTAATAGGCAAACATCACTTGCTAGCATTGTCCGATTGGCAGCATCTGGGGGAATACCACCACCTCATCCAAACTACCTCGACTGATCTGAGAGCAACAACTAAAGAGAGTATCAGAGATAAGTTTTTTTACAGGTTCTCAGTCCATCAGAAAAGACAACCATGGAGCTGTGCCAGCTAATGCATAGATACTTGAAGTTCACATGCACTGTAGGCCTCCAACCCTAGTGACACAAATGGTTAAGGCCAAAAGCCTGTCTCAAGTTCTTTCCTAGCAGCAAAAGTACTGATCTATTGGGATGTCTTGCTAGAGCTGTAAACTGGGTTATCCACCTTGCAGCCACCGTAAACAGCACCATTACCATGCAGCAACCATCACAACAAGTTAAGCCACTCAATAGCTGTCTATAATTGTGCCTCCACAATATGTTTCTTCAAATTAGTATCAAGTCTTTCATATCATTGTGCACCCAACACATTTTAACCATGGGGAACTTTAATGCCACAGTCAACTACAGAATAATAATTCAAATCTTTCTGTGTGAAGAATGTCCTGACTATTGATACAGTCCTCGGGATATCAGGTCCTAACTAATAAAGTCTAAAACCTCAAAGCACAATTCTTTTCTATTAGTAAAGAAACAGTGATTTTTAAAGATTAAGTATGGACGAGTATATAGAATATGAAATGTTTATGATGTTGCACTAGTGTGCCATGTGACATATTCAACCAAAAATTTCTTAAAAATCTGTGACCGTGTTGATTCTATCTGAACACACATGATACTGTCGCCTGATTAAATTCAATAAAACTTTCAATCAGGCCATCATGTCAATGTAGGTATCCTCTCGATGACGGCATCAAATTTCTCAAACAGAAACAAGCAAAATGGATGCCACTAATCAAAATTCTTTTCCAATGATATTTCAAAGATAAGATTAATAGTCTGATTTTTCCTTGTATCATTATCTAGTTGTGGGTGTGTTCATCAAAACACTTCCCTGCATGATATTTAGAATCTATTTACACCCCTAATTTTTTAGAAGATTATTCACATCCAATGTGACTTTTGTTAATGAAATTCTAATAGAAATTGTATCACTATGAGATGACAAGGTGTTTTAAACCATAAGATATAGGAACAGAATTAGGCCATTTGGCCCATCTAGTCTGCTCCATCATGGCTGATATGTTTCTCCACCCCATTCTCTTGACTTCTCCGTGTAACCATTGTTCTCCTTACTAATCAAGAACCTATTTACCAGTTCAACAAGTTCCACATATTAACCACCCTCTGGCTGAAGAAATTTCTCCTTCTCTCAGTTCCAAAGGATTTTCCCTTCTCCCTGAGGCTGTGCCCTTGGGGCCCCAATCTCTCCTACTAGTGGAAACATCTTCACCATGTCCAGTCTAGCCAGGCTTCTTGGTGTTCTGTAAGTTTCCATCACATGCCCTCTCATCCTTCTAAATTCCATTGAATACAGAACAGGATCCTCAACTGCTCATCATATGACAAGCCCTTCATCCCCAGGAGGACTTGTAAACTTCCTGTGGACCCCCTACAACCCAAGCACATCCTTCCTTAGAGATGGGACCCAACACTGCTGATTACATTCCAAATACGGTCTGACCTACAGCATCAACAGTACATCCCTGCTCTTGTATTCTAACTCTCTTGAATGATATAGCATTTGCCTTCCTAACTGCCAACTGAAGCTGCATGTTAACCTTAAGATAATCCTGAACTAGGAATCCCAGTTCCTTTGTGCTTCAGATTTCTGAAGCTTTTCCTTATATAGAAGATGTTTTAACCTTGCAAGACCTGTCACACATGAGACCATAGGGTTTGTGGTGTCAGAGTAGCAAAATATGTACTATGGTTAGCCTCGATCTCTCTCTGGGCAAGAAATGAAAAATTATCCTTCAAAGTTTCTATTTCTTGGCATTAAATAGCAATTCCTGGTAGAAAATGGAATCGCTGCACGTTAAAGTTGACCTTTAATGTGGTTTATAATCTACCAACATTTACCCAATATCCACTTTGTAGTAACAGAGACTACCTGATGTATGTAAATCTGTGTCTCATCATGAGTCAACACCTTCAGGAAAAGAGACAAGAAAAATGTTTAAACTGGTACTCAGGCCAAGATTAATTCAAAGACAGTGAGGTGCAAAGGCAGCCAAATTTACTGATGTATCAATTTCACAACTCTGGTCTCTTCCATCCGCACTGCATTTAATTATCTGGTGATGATGCTTCCAAGTTTTATTATTCACTTCTGGGATGTTGATATCACTGGCAAGGTAGCATTTATTGCCCACCCCTAACTACCTAAGGGAAGTTGGTAAAGAGCCAATGTCTTCGGTGCTGTTAGGTATACAACTGAGCATTTTGATTCAATAACATTGAAGGAAGAGTGACATTTTTCCGAGTGAGAACAAGTATGTAAAATGTGGAACTCGATGGGGAATATGCTAGGCATGAGACTACAGATTGCAGTTGAATACAATTCTGCTCCTGCTGCTGATGGTCCAAGGAGACTCACTGCCTAGTTTAAACTATTAGATCTTATCTGAATTTATCCATATTTAACTCAATGGAGGTTCCACACAACAAAATGAAAAGTATCTTCAGTGTGCGTTGGTCACTTCTATCATTGTTAAAATGAACTGTGGCTTGTAGATTGGTGAGGGCACTGTCAAATTGTTTTTTTTAAATCTCAGCATGATGTTACCCTGGTAAATATGTTATTCAGGCCTTAGCCACATTTGTAAGTAGTAGTGCTACCAAACCACTCTCAGTGATGGAAGTTGAAGCCCCCCAACCTGAATACATTCATTACTACCTTCAGTACTTCCTCTGTTTGTTGTGCAACATAAGGAAATAATGATTCAGCAGCTGACACAAGGTGGTAGGTGGTTATAAGCCTTCTCCATATTTGACCTGATGCCTTGAGAATTCACAGCTCCAGGGTCGTTATTGAGGACTCTAAGATTCACTCCTCCTGATACTATTGTGATTATCTTACCAATGAGTCACAACAAATTGGGTATTGGGGTTGTAGGGATTTGGAACAACAACGAAAGGCTTGACCACATCATACTATTGATGAACCTGTGCAAAAACTCTCTTGATGTTTGCAGAGTACTAGTTAGGATGACATCACAGAGACTGGACTGGATGTTTCTTTTTCTTTCCTGGTATTATTTTTAGGACAGTAAATTCTCCAAATTTAGTAAATCAGATCATTTGCTATGATAATCTGACACATTTATAGCCATCATTACTGATACTAATTTCAGATGTAATGAACTGAATTTAAATTCCATGGTGAGATTTGAACTCACAGCATCAATCCTTTGGATTATTAATCTAGTAATTTTGTTCCAATGCTACACACCCACAATACCTCATGCTCTCTAATATCTTACAGGTATTAGTAATCGCAATTTGCAGGTGGGTTTCAGCAGCAAGTCTTGACAACAGGCTATTTGACTGTGAGCAAGACACTCTGAATGCAACCTTCTCTTCACCCAAATAACACATTTCTCACACTTCTAGCTGGTTTGTGGATTACAGATACACGTGGAAATGAATAATTTCCATAATCAAGAATCAACTGAGGTCAATTGTGCAGTCAATTGAAAAGCTACAACAACTGTTGAGTCATGCAGCGCGAAAACATACCCTTCAGTCCAACTAGTTCAAGCTGACCAAGTTTCTCAAACTAAACTAATCCCACTGGCCTGTGTTTGTCCCATATCCTTGTAAACCTTGCCTATTTATATAGCTGTCAAAATGTCTTTTAAATGTTAGTTACCACTTCTTCTGGCAGTTCATTCCACATATGAACCATTCTCTGAAAAAGTCGCCCCTCAGGTCCCTTTTAAACTTTACTCCTCGCACCTTAAAAATAAGCACCCTCACTTTGAACTAGCCCACCCTAGGAAAAAGACCTTTGCTATTCACCTTATCAATGCCCCTCATGATTTTATAAACCCATATAAGGTCACCCCTCAACCTCTTATGCTCCAGTGATAAAAGTCCCAGCATATCCTGCCTCTCCTCATAACTATACATAGTACTCCAAAAGTGGTCTCACCAATGTCGTGTACAACCTCAACATGACGTCCCAACTCCTAAACTCATTGGCCTGAGCAATTATCTAATTTGACACAGATCTAGTATCAATCATGGGGTCCTCTTGATCAATATAGGAAAATATAAAGATATTTTGCAGAAATACATATCTAGAATCTGATGGGAGAATATCATCCCTGATTAGTATATGGCCCATAAATCTAATAAATGTCATTTACACATTGTTATTGTGTCTGATGTAACACATTATTAAATGACAGAGACCATATGGAGTCGGCTAATTTTAGGTGTGCCGTGAGAGGGGGCATTGGCTGATGGTGAAACCTCTACGCTTATAGATGGGGGCAGGGAATCAGAGAAACCTCTGAGTTAAAAAGAATCAGGAGTTCTGGGATTCGAATATGTCAATACCCAAGCCTCTAATTCAAGCATTAAAATAGGGATTCGGAACAATTTAACATGCACTGCTCCATTCTAAAACACTACCTCAATAACACCAAGGGAATGGTCAGAAACATTAACGTTTAGATAAACTATTCTCTAGCAAATGAAGATAATTCGAGAAAACAGGCCAGGAATTGGGCCACTTTCATGACAAACTTATGCTTCAAACGATTTGGCACTTAATCAAATTACAGACTCCCATAATTCATCTGAGAATTATTAATGGACTTTTCCATTCTCTTGCCGCTTTATTGGCATCATGATTTATTAAGTTCATTAATGGATCTGACCATTGACAGATTCTCCTTTACTTCATCACCATTGTGCACCTCAGCTTCTATCTGTACCCATTACAAACAGCACAATTATTTATTTTCCTGTCTGATCCCTGATATCAGTATTCAAACAGGATTCTTAAATAAGGGCCAGCTTTTGCAAAATTACGGTAAGTTCTGTGCCTTTATATAATTTAGGAGCTGGATTGAGATAGCTCCATCTCAATTAATAAATGCGATTATCAACAATCAGAGAGAAGGGCCTTTAAGATATTTTCTTGCATTGGATTCAAGCCCGGTTCCAAAAGTTACATAGCACTTTGCAACCAACTGTATCATCCAGACCTTTTCTCTTCATTATGATTAACAATTGTGTTCGTTTTCCCCCCACAACTGGGAGCAGGCAATAGATCAAGAAATAAGAGGGTAAACAGTTCAAGGAAACTTTTTTTTGCATTTTGCCAATTCAACCTTGATAATATTTAGTAGGTAGTGTAATTACTTCTTAAGATTAATTTATGTTATCTATTTGCTTCTTAAATTAAATTTTTAATTTATTTAGTTAAGACAGTGTCTTTCTGGAACAGCACATACTGATGGCCTCAGTTTTGACTCTCAGACTTACATGGCCATGGCAGCCCAGTTTGATAGTTGGGTTACTCGGAATATCCTCAGCCATCCATGTGAGGAAGTCAAAGAAACAACCAAGGTTGCAGCTTCTGATTGCCATCTAGTGGTCTTTGTTAACAAGTGTGTATATGGTGAAAATATTTTCTTACATTGATGAAAAGCTGTCTAGACTCATATTTTTAGCCCTGTGCTTGAATTGGCCAGTAATTGGCTGTCTTATTTCACATGTAAAATGTGGCATTTATTGAGATATTAGAAGGCACCAAAAACCCAAATCATTATAGGTTAGTGCCCATCTGGGGCAGAAAACTGATACATCTAATCATAAAAACATATTTTCTATTCATATTCATCAACATTTTAGGGAAAGCGGGGTGTCAGATTAAGGAAATATTTGCCATCCAGATTATTGCAGGACTATGACTGCTGTTTACACAGGTAAATGATTATATTGAAAATACATAGTTGCTACACTGTAGTTCGGGACATTTCTAGCAAAAATATTTTTGTACTGTTACAAATACTGCTATCAAGTGACATGCAACTCTGAGACCGTTGGGAGTCAAAATAGGAAAAAAGCTGTTTTACGCCAATGTCTGCCGACCATGCGCACAGGGGATAATCCTTATCCCCTGGGACCAGCTTTTGTAAGGTCTGTGGATACAGCAGTTACATAGCAGGCGCTACAGGAGGTAGGAAGTGGTAACAGGGATCACAAATCACCTGAACATCAATGGAATGAATTCCTCAGTGTTGTGATATGGTTGTCTTAGTTGGTGGCACACGGCACCTGAGACAAGCTATGACCCAAATCCTACTGCCCAGGCTGCAGCATTGACCCCTATCATGGGGAAGCAAAATGAACGGGTGTGCTCTTGCACAATGGCTTTGGTTACTATCCCGATATATTTGTGGTTGAACAACTGAGAGATCCCATGCAGATCACCCGTCAATACTTAGAAGGAGCTAGTTGCAGAGATGTTCAAAGTGGCTATCACCTTCACAGCAACCAGGACAGATGGCCTCCCACTTCTAAAGGCTTTAATTCCCATTCTAGCAGCCGTAAAAATGCCATCACAGTGCCCTGGGAAATATATTTTTCAGTTCTAATTCCATGTCCTCTCCAAGCTGTTTAACTTCATCTTGGATTCAGTAATATTGCTTCATTGTTATATGGGCCTCTCTCTTCTTTGACATTTGTTTCATCTTGGGAAGGAGGTACACAAGCAAGTCCTCACTTAGATCATTAGTTACATTTATCCACTCCCTAAGGGGAGGCTGGATAACAGTATTACTGAAAGTGCAATTATCATTTGGGTCCATGGAATGGAAGGAGAAATGAATTGCTCTGTGCAATAGGTATTACTGTAGAAGTATGGAGGCTTGCTGGTGGCCTATATATATTTCCAAGTCAGAATGATGAGTGGCTTGGAGGGGAAGTTACAGGTGGCAATGTTCACATCTTGCCCGTGTCCTTCTAAATGGTAGCAGTCGTGGGTTTAGAAGGTGCTGTATGAGAAGCCTTGGTTAATTGCTGTAGTGCATCTTTTAAATGGTACGCACAAATACCACTGAGCATTGCTGATAGAGAGCTTTTTGTGGATATGGTGCCAATCAAGTGGGCTGCTTTGTCCTGAATAGTGTCAAGTTTCTTGAGTGTTGTTGGAGCTGCACCCATCCAAGCAAGTGGGGAGCATTCCATCACAGTCCTGACTTATGCCTTGCAGATGATGGACAGGCTTTGGGGAGTGAGGAGGTGAGTTACTCACCGCAGTATTCCTGGCCTCTGACCTGGTCTTGGATCCATTGTTTTAAATGGCTTTCCCAGTTTAGTTTCTGAACAATGGTCACCCCCAAGATATTGATAGAGGAGAATTTAGTGATCATAGTGCCATTGGATGCCCAGAGATGATGGCTTGATGCTTTCTTGTTGGAGTTGATCATTTTTAACTTGTAAATTTTCATACTAAAGAAGCCACTCAAAGATGGTCAGCTCCCAGGGAATTCAGTAGTCCAGGGACCTCCGAGACCTGATCTGAAATTATTACTGTTTGTGGCCACTTTAGATCAACAGAATACCCTGGACATTTGTTTGGTCTCAAATTGATTTGAAAAGCTAGCTTGAGCTCGGTCACAGAATTTGTAACACTAGCCGAGTCCCTAGATGGGAGGGAAAACAAATTAACACAGACCCTGAAGTAGCTAGGTGTGTGGAGAAAAGCATCATAATATGGTTGTCTGGAGCAGGTGAGAATATATATTACCTCAGGGAGAAGGCCATATCCAGCACAAAAAGACTATTTGGAACCAATCTTTGCAAAAATAATAACTGCTCCACCATGTGCTGAACATTTAAGGCTTAAAAGCTTAAACTTAACTCTGCAGGATTCTACCTAATTGCCTGACTGATGTCCTGTGGTAAATTCGAAGAGGTATGAGCAGGTGAATTGGGGTTGGGCCCAGAGCTTAATGAGAAAACAAATAATTGTGACCACAACTCTGCTCCAACATCCTGAATTTCAGGTTTCACAGAGGAGTGTTTAGTTGCCTGAGAGTAACCAGATGGCAGGATGATTAGTGCAGGGAAGCACAATTCTTTCGGTTTTTATTTGGTTAGGTAGTTACGGTTTAAGTAGATAATTGGATGTAAATGAGAATATTTGAACAGGAACATACCTTCCTTTTGGACTTAATACCCTCAGCATGGGCTCATTGAGGCTCAGGAAACTGCCCAGAGGAATAAAGGAGCATTTTGGATGCACTTTATGGGGCTTTAATACCTCAAGGTAATCTGATTTTAATTAATGCTCTGTTTTTGCAACAGCTTTGTCAGTTCACCTGCCAAACATTTAAGAGTTTTTTTTTTGTAACTATATTGACTGTTGAAAATTTTGGAAGCCTTTATAAACAGAAGCCATCTGGATAAGAGATATCTTGGATGTTTTATGTTCCCAGTTGATAGGAATACTGAACAAACCAAATCCCAAAGTCACATCCAGAGTGATAAATTATAAGTTTAATTTTTGCAATGGATTGCCATGATGGTTAAATCACTGAACGTACCCTGTATTCACTTGAGAACACTATTGTTCTTAAAGAAAACAATGTAAGTTTATTGCAAGAAAAGATACAAAAGACAATATCTTTAAGACAATTTAGAAAGATCTTAAAATAAACAGCAAAATGAAGTTTTAACATTTTCCCAGCAGTATCCTTTATAGATGCTCAACACACCAGTGAGAAATCAGTCCTTACATATTTACTTCACTGACTCTTTCCAGTTGTGATGGCCTCAAACTCATTCCAGTTCTGACAGCTTGAAAGCATCAACCCAAACAGTCACAGCATAGAGACTTCACAAATTAGTCTGTTCTTCTGCTGATATGAAACTATTATTCTAAACTGAACTCAAACCATTAGTGGCCCCAGCTTGTTTGTCTGTCTATCATAAAAGTTTAACTTAAAAACACTTCATCAATTAATTCCACTGGTGTCTTGCTGGGCACTTAAGTCACATATTTTCATGTAAAAAACGTATTTAGCTCACTGCTCCAGATAGCTTCCTGACATCTCAAACTAAACGGTTGCCTTCACAAAACTGAAACCAAAAATCCATTTGTCCCTACTTTAAATTCCAAATTCCATAACTATAATATATTACATACCTTTATCATAACCGTTCTCAAACAAAATATGAACAGGTATCCTTAAGATACCTCAACCAAAATTTCTCCTTATTAATAATTTTATTTTGCATTGACAATGATAATTTATTTACACAAAAATACAATGATTTTTATAACAACCATACTTTACACGAGTCAATTTTGATCACAGTTTTTGGTTTTCTCATATTTGCTCTTGATAAATGTAAGCTGTGCTATTGTTTTATACATTAATGATCTTTTTAAACTGCATGCATGTTGTAGTAAACTCCATTGAAACAGTTTTAGATTTTTGTCACAGAATGTGTCCAAAAAAAACCAAAAATCTATGGTCTCTATAAAAATATAGAATTGTTGGATACCTGACCTACATACTGAAGCAATGCCAACACTTGGCTCAGTATCTCTTTCTCCACCATTAAATATTTCAGTATTGAATTTCCTGGATATGTAATTGGCTGTCATCCCCAACGCATCCTCCTGTAACTACATTACATCAACATCAATGTCTCTGGCAATAAGAGCCTCTGAATTCAGCGCTGGTAAAACTCATGTAGTTGTCAGCACAGATTTCAAATTGTTAAAGAACGCTAATGTTCTTTTGTTCACTGAAACGTTTTGCCCTTCTTTAGTAAATTAATCAGGGGACCAAGGACAATGTTGAGATTTGGAATGGATTTCTGATAAAACCTACACATTGCAGAATCTCAAATTATCTCACAGGCATGGGAAAATCGAAGAAAGGCTTATTGTAGATTCTCTAGGTGAAATTTAGCTTTGTCCTATAGCGTGGCCTAAGTAAATCACTTTTTCTTTGGCAAATTCACTTATCGACAAATGAAAGCCCATATGGGCTTTTTGTACCTGATCAAACTATTCATTATAATTGTTTAAATGTTCCTCTCAGGTTTGCTGAACGCAACCAAATGAACATATAGAACACAGTTCCATAATCTTTCAATGACTGTTGGTTAATCATTGAAACATTTTTGGTATATTTTCATTCCAAACTGCATGACTTTACACTGATAAAGTCTGCCTGGTGTTACAATAACTGATATTATTTTGACTCATCAATAACTAAACCTGTAAGGATGTTATTTAGGGCAACACATTTTCTTCATTAAGTTTAAAATAACCAAAGTCATTTCTCCCTGCCCTCTCTACACATATCAACTTATGAGTCTATAGTAGACTATATAACATACTAACACCTTTGTCTCTATCGATAATATTCTGTGCTTTGACCTTTTCATCTGCTCTAGATTTTATTGGTTGTTGAGCAGTTTTAAAGTACATTTTGGCCAATACAAATGCTTAGTTAGCTTTTCAGAAATTTGACATATAAGTTGGGAATGTGTGTCTCTGAGCTTTGGGTCATACGTTCTCTAAGTAATTTAAGCGATTCTCTCATCTCATGCCCATATATCAGTTCAAAAGACGTGAATCTGGTGGATTCTTAGGGGCAGCATAATGACAAACAGTAACGAGGAAACTCCTTTATCCAACTCATCAGAACATTCTTGATATTAAGTTTTACCCATGCAGCTGAATTTGGCTACAAATTGGCTGTCAATTTCAGGGAGTTTCATGGCGGTTTCTATCTAGGAGATCTGGTGAGTTATCTAATACGATTCTCCATTGCTCCCTTCTGTGTATGTACTGCACCTCCAATGCATTACACAGGTGCTATTAAGTACTCACCAATGGCAGAAGAACTCGTGACGGCTGGGACCTCCCAGATTTCTGGATTCAACCACCCTTTTAAATTGCAGCTATGTAGTAGATCAGATCCCGGGAGTCAGGAGTTGCCCTTCACAGTTCCAGCTTTAGAAGAATCGTCCCAGAGATGGCTGACAAAAGAAAGTTGGTACACTGCTTTTCTGATACAAACTGGAAGGTCTTGGTGGAGGAGACGGTAAAGAGTAGAGCTGCCTCTTTCCTCTAAACCATGGATACCTTACTGACCCCAGTGGTAACATTGGGCCAGGTTGGCAGTGTCTGGTGCCGCAGTCCTCTCTGGTGATCTGGATGGAACACCCAACAGTCCAGCAAGAAGGCTGATGACCATCTGCCACTATCTTCTCTCTGCTACCTCACACTCACTTTCTGCACCTACATCCACCTACCACCAAGGCCTAGGGTCTACCAATCTCTCCGTTATCATCTGTCACACAGTTTCACTGACCCCAGTCACTACCCTGCATCCCCCGTGTAATGTCTACTCACTCATTCAGGACATCTTATTATTTTCTCCCTCTTCTCCCCCCCACTCCATTCCCCTCAATGTAAATATCCCACAGTATGGTGGTGGGAGCCAAGACAGGTTGTAGGGTGCCTGACACCCATTTAATCATGGAGAGGATCCTTGCCTGAGTAGGAGGCTGCCATGAATGTGATGATACAGGGACCTTCCTGTCTCGGTAACCAAGTAAAACCCATTGTCAAGAGCTGGGCTGCTCTCCCATTGCCACCTTCAAACAGAATTTGGGCACGATGCACTCAGTATTTCTGGGCTCTCTAGTTACCAGCAATCCCAGGATTGTTCAACCAAAATTCTAAGGCCATTCCAACCCAGCTGTGGAACCCAGGGGTTAACAGAGACACAGCGGGAGGGCAAGAAAGACAACTTTCCAAAGCTTCCAAACATCCTCGCGTTTGTAAATATCTTCACTTTTAGCTGTGTGCAAATGTCTATCTGACCACAACTATGATATTGGCAGTACAAAGCCTACCGATCCTTCTAGTCTTACCCATTGGAGCTGCTTCAGTACCATGTGCAGGTTATGGAAAATGGAAGGCATTTGCTACTTCAGCAACTAATAATTCTTTCCAGGCAACAAGACAATTCTAATGCATTAGAGCCATGAATAGGATTAATTTGTAATGATGCACAATGTAGTTGAGAGTGATTGGACATGGATTTGAACTGCACACAGGTCAATGCTTAAGGTTCAGCTTTACAGGAGTCTATGTCATACTGTTGCCCCTCAAAGGGCCTTCCATTGCTGAAAGTTGAAGCCCTTCGCTCTCAGAACAAAAGACTCACCTTGTCCATTCTGGGTATGGTCGCAGCCATTTTCAGCTTCATTGTGCACGTGTTATTTTACTGCACAATGGAAGGAAACAACAGTCACTCTCAAGTAGGGCTTTGAAGGCTCAGCCTCTCATTACAAATCCCCACATGTAAACATTCCTTCATTTTGGAATTCCCAGTCAACAGCATAGGCTTCCAAATTCCACAGCCTTTACCCAAACTTTCTAAATCTTTTCTCCCTTTTTATCCACAAGCCCCAGAAAGCGTAAACATGCCAGATCCAGCATTCCACTGCTGCTGTCAATGACTCCAATGTCTGCATTACCCTCTTCCCTTCAATGGTCTACTGTCTCCACCCCTTTTATATAAAGTTACTCCATTCACAATTGTCATCCCCTCTATCCCAGAATTCTGTCTCCAATCCCTACAATTAAGCTTACCAGCTTCTTTTCAGTAGCAGCGGTCCCTAAGACACTACCATCAACATTTAGTGGATGGATCCCAGAGAATGACCCTGACCCTCTTGAGTGACTTAGGCAGACGTCCATGAACAGTGAGTAATCTGAACCTGACTGATATCTGTACCAGGTCCCAGACTGTTGTCCCACAACTCCACCCCTGAGTCTGTAGGTGTAGCAATCTCCATGTTGTGACTGGACCCAAGTGGTTAACTGACTGTGTCCAAGCCCCTGGACTGATATTAGAGGCTGCCCTATACTTACTGTGCCTCCCTGGACTTGGCAGCAGACAGGTCTTCTTAGACTTTGAGACATGGTCATTTGGTGGAAGTACATGCGTGTATATAGCCGGCACATGGTGTAGGTGCAATACTGATGTAGAATGGCACTGTGAAGCAACAGGGCCATCTCCTTCTCAGATAACTGCTAACAAACCATGACAAGCTGTCTAACTTTGTGTCTTTGCTTAAAGACAAGGCAAGATAGTAGCATGTTAGCCCTGGCTGAAAGGCTAAAGCGTAGAAGGCAGGACAAGGCAAGGCAAGGCTGCTGTGAGCATCCAAGTAGGCACAAAGTGAGTACACGAGTGTTCAGAAACCAAGAGAGCAGAATAGATATGCACTTTGGTCCCGTGAGTTAACTGGATGCCTGTCAGTGTGTGCAAACTATCCTTGCAGCTGCATTGCAATGAGAGGTGTCCATCACTCTAATGTTCAATATTGAAGTGCAGATATCTACTGCATAAGGATCAGGTGTGCCATGATGGTACAGCGAGGCAGGTACATATCAAATACCAGTGTTCATGGACATGGGACAAATGTAGTTATTACCCATGGAACATGCCCTCAGATGCTGGTGCCAGGCATCCAAGATAGAGGTTGGAGGAATGAGAGATGAGCTGGAGTCGCCAGGAAACTATCCTGACTTTCAGGAATTCTTGGTGTTTAGCTTTCAACCAGTGGGTAGTAGAATAGGAGACTGATATTAAGGAGGTAAGATGAAATAGTAATAAGGCTGTTAATGAGTGACAACCCATGCCAATAGGTCCGCAACACTTACTAGCTCAAAGGCTAATGCTTAGTTGAAAAAGGGACATTCTGGCCTTGATGTTAAGAATGGCCTCACTGGACACCTTGCCTGACTTTTCCAAAATTTATCACCATGGCTGTTGGGGTTCAAGAGTTGAGAGGATTTTATCTTTTTTCTTTATTATGGCAGTCTGTCATCATGGGCCTTTGATCCAGAAAACAAGGAATGCTGCCATACCTGGTTTCCAGTTTGAAAGTGTTCTCCAATTGGATTGGCTGCTTAGCCGGCTTCACTGCTTCACTTTGCTTGGTATGTGACAGAACCACTACAGATAGCACCAAAATAAAAGCCATAACAGAAAAAAGGGGGGAAAAGCGACATCACAGAATTTGCTAAATCTTTGAACAGCTTTCAACAACGCCAGCCATGAATATTGCCCTTTGCTATTGAATATTTGCTCGTTTTATTTAGTAACACTTTAGTAATTATTCAGGCAACTCATTAAAATCCTAAAAGTATAGAATAATAAATTGCAAGTAGCCAGTTCAAGCTCAGGAAACATCTTACGAAATAAATTTAAACTGTTATAAAGATTTATTTAAAAACCACATATTGCTACTGTATTCAATGGCAGAACAAATTAAAAAGGTCACTTAGGAAAACAGATATCGAAATTCTCTCAGTACATTAGACAGATCACTATGAATATCAAAAAGACACAATCTTTGGTTGTCAGGAATTATCTTCCTTTGACCATTAGACCATCCTTAATGGATAAACTGAATAGGTAGAAACAATTAATTCAAGTCTTCTTAAAACTGTACTCTACTCTAAATTTCTCCATTAGAATTCATATTATACAAATTATACCTTGAACTAAAAGATAGAAATGAGCAAAAATTATAGAATTCATGCTTCACAAGAAGGAGTACTCTGCTGAGAGCTCAATCATGAATGAAGAATAAATCAATCTGCCAGGATGACACATGTTAAACATGCATTGGCCACAAAGCTCTCAACTGCTTGTTGGTTTAAGAGTACAAACCCAAATTTGAAACTGACCTGGCCCAAACATGTGGGGTGTAGTAAGAGAAGGGAACTAATATCTATCCATATTCAAATTGCTATTGAAATGTAAACAAACAAATGCATGTCTTCAAACCTTGACAGGCCTATTTTGCATTTCCTACCAAGATTCTTCACATACATCAAAGACTAAAGTGGGAATGGAGTAGGCAAAATAAAAAAGAAAATGGGTAAAAGGGAAAATGCACAACCACAAAGATGCTCTAGAGGTTCTTGTGCAAATTTCTGTCTGAAACATCTCTTTCAGTTGGAGGATTCTTAAAATTTTACATCCCAAATTTTTGTTGCAAAGTTATCCCATCTCCTTTCTTTTTTGTATAATTCGGGGTGCACAACACAAAGACTACAGCATAAATTTACTATTAGGCAATGGCATTTAAACCTATGAATTTATGCAGCACAACATAATATTTTGCTGCCCAAACGTATATAGATTGCATTTGTTTCCATTCAGTGTAAAACTATACAACAGTTAAATTACCTACTTTGATAAAATGAATGATGTGAATTCAGTCAAGCAACTCAAAGCCTATCTGTCAATCACGAAGTCATGCTTCAGAACCTTGATATAAAATAATAATTTTATTCTTTTGCTTTTAATTATTGACAACCCAAGATGTTAGTGCATAAACTGGGAAATAATATCTTTTCTTAAAAGCTTTGCTTTTCTTAAATGCTTATAAATGAATATTTCCTGAGAATGCCTGTGCTGGCAACTTACTGCATTTTGGCTCCTAGCTATAATAGTTCGATTCCACAATGCTTTACACCAGTACACACATGATACAAGGGATAGAAATAAATGAAGGAAATCAACTGAACACAGTATTTACTTAAATCTACTGAAAGCAATATATATTTAACTAAAATAACACTACTTTAAAATTTAATGTATTATTTTCAAATTCTTCACATTATGTTTCTTACTCAAAAGAATAAAATTATGTTGCAATTAGTTCAGTAGTAATATACCAGAGGACGAAGAAAGTGTACTAGGACTACAAACTTAACCTTTGGCTCGTTTAACTTTGGAAAAATCCAACTGCATGAGTTATGGACTATTGGAAATAAAGCTCTTCAGGGATAATCCATGCTGGCGAGCTTAGATAAATTTGATATTTATCTAAGTTTCAATGGCAATTTAGTAACCAGCTTTCAAACACTGCCACAAGATTGGTTGACATGTAATTTCAATTTGACCCAATCCTGCCACCAATAGTGCCATACATTGATTTCCTAGCATCTGCTGCACTCACATTTCTTTTAAGCATTTACAGTGATTAAAAAAGTAGTCTCTAAAATGGCTGATTAAAGCCATCTTCTCATTCTTCCCCACCGCCATACATCTCAGCTAGTTTTTTGAAGCGTGGCCCCCAATCGTTCAAGTGGTCGTAATCCTGGTCTAAATCAGAGTTGGCGGACGAGTTCACTGAGCTCAAAGATTCTGCTTCTGACCCACCGCCTTCATAATCAAACACCAGGAGGGAGTCATAAGGAGGAGCAGTAGGATCATTATCCGCTGTCTTCAAATTCTATGATGGAGAAAGAAACAACAGGGGAAAATAAGTACAATTCCTATCACTGCACAAAAGCATTTCATGATTATACAATTCACTTAACTTTCACACCTGGATAACGGTGGTGCCTTACCTCATCAATAAAGTTGCCAATCTCATCTGGGTTTGCTGGGCGTGGCCGATACTGTGGTGCCAAGAGTAATGGAGCCACATCATTACGAACAACTTCAGGCCTTGCATCTAAACCTCTGTGCAGTTGACTCAGATCAAAATCCTGTTAAACAAGAGGAATATAGTTATATTACCATATTAATGTTGGACTATTAGTTTTTTTTTTGCACCTTTATAGGTAGGAATAGTGCACTGAGGATGATTTTTGCCTATGAGCAGTATGGGTGGGATATGCATGCCAAATGCATAAAGGAAACAATGAGGAATCCACATGATTGGCATTGTGTCTACTGCCAACACAATATGGTCCCAATCTGCAGCCATCCTGTTTAAAGACGAGAAATCAGGTGCTGGAAGTTAGAACTGCAGTTTAAAAATGGGAAGAAGTATTTTCTGCTTGAAATGGAAAGGAGTAATAGCAGCTGTTACATGCAAAACCTCTAACAGTCTTTAAAGCTTGTCAAGGTGGAAAACCGATAAATGATTGTCAGAATAATGCTTCCAAAGCTTTATCCAGATTTCTCCGCCAACAGCAGAGAATCTCTTTCATTGGACAAGCCGGCTTTTACCAACCAGAATACATGGGCAGAAGTTGGCACAGCCGGTGATCAGCTGAGAACAAGCTACTGGACGTCTAGTTTATTTTCCCATCTGTATACAGCTTAAGGGCTTTGCTATCAATACACGTCTCTTAATTGCACTCAGGAATGTGATGGCAAACTGCCTTCTTGAACAGCTCCACTTCACCTGGATGTTGCGTCGTAACCATGGAGACAGTGATAGCAGTGAGCCTTTGTAATTCTGTCACAGAAAGTGGCTGAGGCCAAAACATTGCGTGTCTTTAAGAAGGAATTAGAAATAGTTCTTAGGGCTGAAGGCATCCAGGTGTATGGGGGGGGAAGTAGTGGAACAGGGTATGGAGTTGGGTGATCAGATCTTGCTGAATGGCAGAGCAGACTTGAGGAGCTGTATGTCTTACTCCTCCTATTTTCTATTTCAATGTTTCTGTAAGACTATAGGAGGCTGAGGGATGACCTTAGAGGTTTATAAGCTCATGAGGGGCATAGATAAAGATGAATAGCAAAAGGTCGTTTCAATGCAATTAGCAAACATCTTGTAATAGCCTTGTATTGGTGGAGAGTCCAATATGAAATCCACTGTGAGGAACTTCTGCAACAGTGCTCTCGACTTGAAACTTGATGCAGACTTGGCCATGAGCACTCAAGCCCATTCAGAAATCAGAACGTACACAAAGGCCATTGTAAATTGATAGGACTAGCAGACACTTTATTTTAATTCCATTTATGCGTAATGTGAGAACTGGTATAGTAACAGGATAAAAACAAAATCAATGTTTCTAAATCTAAGTTGATAATCCTAGACATTGAACAATTTGGATTCAATAAAATTAGAGATTTAATAGTCGAAACCCAAAACTGAGTTCAAAAACATGTCTGTCCAATTAACTTTCATACCATAGAATAAAATTCTATCATTCTGTATGATTGATATCTTACATTCCAACACGAAGTAGCTCATTTCAAGAAAAGTATAGTTTAAAGACAGCTTTTTTTGTGATTACTTTATCAATTTATCATTAAAAAACCAGGTTTACGAAAAAGCTTTACCAATTCAATCATTATCCCAGAAAATCAGATGGTGTGCTTGGATAGTTACTAGTTTCATTACATGTTACTTTAGAACAAGATTGCCAACAAAAAACTGTTGTCCACTTTGAGATACCAATGGTCAAATGTATCAAAGATTCAAGTCCAATTTTGCAGTATTGTACATCCTGATGATCTGAAACATTAATTCCATTTCTTTCAACAGACATTACTGACCTACTGATATTTTCAGCATTTTTTTTGTTTACAAATGTATGGAACTGAATATGGAAATGTGTAATGGTTCTAAACTGAAGGTGTCTGGTGCAGTACCAACAATGCTAGGACACCACTTAGCCATGTCACAAGCTATACTGCAAGGGTGCTATCAAAGCTATGGCTTTGACCGAATACACAACCCCGAGCTACTCTTCCAATAGGTCTTCAAATAGTTAGTATTTTATATGGGAGAGATAAAAGGTACTGCAGATGCTGGAGAATCTGAGATAACAAGGCGTGGGGCTGGATGAACACAGCAGGCGAAGCAGCATCATAGGAGCAGGAAAGCTTGACGTTTCGGGCCTAGACCCTTCATCAGAAAACTAGGCCCGAAA
>JAHRHZ010000223.1:25627863-25646901 GCA_024137785.1 Ginglymostoma cirratum
TTTATATGGAGCGTCTTTTGGTCATTATAGATGAAAAAAGTTGCTAACAATTTCTTCACTTTGAAGTGACCACTTTTCCCTATCATAAACATTTATTTTGAAATCCATCACCTTCACGTGACTTACTGTGAAAAAAAGTTAATCTGAATGTGACATTCAAACAACTGAACACATTTGTTCAATTGTTTGAATGTCGCATTCAGATTAACTTTTTTTTTCCCCCACAGTAAGTCACGTGAAGATGATGGATTTCAAAATAAGTGTTTATGATAGGGAAAAGTGGTCACTTCAAAAGTGACGTATTTGTGGGCAACTTCTATGCATCAATTAAATTCTCGAGTCTGAATTTTGAACTTTTAAAAAAAGTTAAGTAATTGTACGGAACTTACTTCAATGAATTTGTTTCCACAGATCAGAGACTTCAGTCTTTCCCTTACATTACTATACCCACTGTTATTGAATTTTTGAATTTGTACATTTTAGGACTTTGATCACCAGTCAAGTTTCAATTTTCTTAATGATTTATGACCAAGTGTAGATTTGGCAGTACTTTAGTCAAAGCCTTTTGAAAATACTGTTCATTTAGTCTAGCTCATGTGGCTTAGATTCCTCTTTTTATAGATGGGACATTTACATTCTCGCAGGGTATATCCATTTTACCATCTTTCATGGTAAGATTCATATTTAACAATGCAGTTCTATTTGGAGGAGGACAAGTCAGCTGCGCATAGTAGGGTCCAATGTCTAACAAAATGTATGATCTAATGCAATTATAATGCTCAAGACATAAGTGAGCCCTTTGTAGAAAAGATATTCCAGGGCAAATGTGTAGAGTAAATGAGTTAACATAAGCGATCTGTAAAAGAATAAATTTTAAACCCTGATACTAACTTGGTCTTCCTCACCACCACCTTCTTCATCGTAATAATAAATGTTGTCCCGAACATCCTCTTCAGGCAGTAGGGGCTCCTTTTTGACATTTCGCCTCTTTTTCACAAATAGCAGAAGCAGCAGCACCAAGACTGAAGGAAAAAAAAATTTGAATTTAAACACAAAAATTCAGAACCTGCATGTGACATCAGAAACACAACAGAATATAAGCGCTTATATTCTCGTGAACACAATAGCACTTCCAGCAGCCCAAAGCACATACCAATTTTACTACAACAAACTTCACTCATGACATCAGTGGCTACTTGTCAAATGGTTTGGTTTCTACATAGTATTTTAAAAAAGGAACAAAAAGTTACTGATCAGAATGCATGATCTTCCACATTCCCCTCACCGAATTTAACAAGGGAATGCTATTGGCACTTTTAAAAACATAGGCATTTATGTACAAACAATACTTGGCCAATTTACTTCCTATGTTAACTGGCTGACCTCATTTCAACAAATTTTAAGTATAAAGCACTTTGATAAGCCCCAAATCATTGGGAACACTTCATAAAAAATGTAGGTTCTATTTTTGTTTCTGTCAAACTCATGACGATCAAAGTCAGTGCTGTTCTCACTAATGTCAGCGTAGACCAAAGTTTGAATAGATCAGGATTGAACTTGTGGCTGACACAGAGACCCAGATTGTCAAAATTACATCTCTTAAAAAAATTCTTCTGAGCATTTTCCATAATTACCACTTGTAGTATGCAAGGCAACAATCTCTACCAAAACTCTGCTCATACCATGGTAAGCTGCTGTACAGCTGCATAACATGCCATCTTGATTATTCAGGAATGCTGAATGCTTTTTAAGGGACACGTTTTGGATCTCTGAAGATCTTGGAGGAAGGGAATTCTCTGTAAAACAGGCCAGGAATTTGCAACTCTGCTAACCTTTCCTCAAAGTATACAGTTTGAGCTAGAAATCCAGCAGTAAAGGGAATAAGCTCTGTATCAGTGATCATGACCATAACCCGATTATCAATGGGGAAATAAATAAATATTAATGTTGATCAATCATTACTTCATGATCAGAAATAGGGCAAGGTGACAAGTGACATTAGTAAGATTGAGCCAGAGTTTTACAGCATGGAAACAGACCGTTTGGTCCATGCCAACCATATTCCCAAACTAAACTAGTCCCACCTGCCTGCATTTGGCCCACAACACTCAAAACCCTTCCTATACATGTACTTATCCAAATGTCTTTTAAACATTGTAGCCATACCTGCAACCATCACATTGTCTGGCATTCATTCCACACAATAACCATTGAGTTTAAAAAAAAAAATTTGCCCCTCATTTCATCTTTAAATCTCTTTCTCATCTCACCTTAAAAATATGCCCGCTAGTTTCAAACTCTCCCACCTTGGGGAAAAAGGCCTTTGTTATTCACCTTATCATATGCCGCTCATGATTTTATAAACCTCTACGTTACCTTTCAACCTCCTACATTCCAGTGAAAAAAATCCCAGCCTATTTTAAAACGCAAAACCTCCATTCCTAGCAATATCCTGGTAAATCTTTTCTTACCTCTCTCCAGTTTAATAATATCCTTCCTACAACAGGGTGACCAGAAGTGCACACTGTATTTCAGAAGTGGCCTCACCAATGTCCTGAACAACCTCAACATGGCATTCCAACTTTTATACTTAAAGGTTTGAGCAATGAAGGCAAGCATACTAAATGCTTTCTTAACAACCCTATTTATGATGCAAATTCCAAAAGGTATTATGTACCTGAACCCCTAAGTCTGTGTTCAACAACATTATCCAGGGCCCTACTATTAATGGTATAAGTCCTGCCTTTGTTTTACCAAAATACGATACCTTGCATTTATCCAAATTAAACTCCACCTGCCACTCCTCAGCCCAATGACTCAATCGAGATCTCTTTTGTAATCTTGAGATAACCTTCTTCACTACCCACTATACTACTAATCTTGGTGTCATCTGCAAACCTACTAACCATGCTTCCTATATTCTCATCCAAATCATTTATAGAAATGACAAGCAAACTAGTACTGATCCCTGTGGAACACCACCGGTAACGGGCTTCCAGTCCAACTCTCCAATACCACTCTCTCATATTGTAAAGCCAATTTTTTATCCAATTGACATGCTCACCCTGAAGCCCATGTGATCTAACTTTACTAATTAGTCTACCATTTGGAACAGTATCAAAGGCTTTACCAAAGTCCAAGTCAACAATGTCTACCACTTGGCCCTCAATCTTTTTGTTTACTTCCTCAAAAACCTCAAATCAAGTTTGAGACACCATTTCCCACATATTAAACCATGCTGACTATCCCTAATCATTCCTGGCCTCTCCAAAGGCATGTAAGTCTTATCTTTCAGAATGACCAACAACTTACCCACCACTGATATCAGACTCACAGGTCTACAGATCCCAGCTTCTGCTTGCAGCCTTTCTTAAATAAATCTAAGGATGCTCCCTTTCAAGCAGAGGGCAGCAAGGGGAGATTTAACAGATATTCAAAATCATGAAGGGTATTAACAGTTTATTAACAAGAAACTTGAATGACAAAACATTTGGCAGCCAGAGGAGAATTCCCAACCCCTCCCCTGCTTCAAGCAGCAACATATTATGACCTGGAACATATTGCCTGAAAAGGGTGGTAGAAGCAGACCTAGTAACAACTTACAAAAGGATATTGAGTAAGTACATGGTGTGGAGGTGATGGTGAGGGGTCAGGAGGTGGGGGGAGGGGGTAATAATTGCAGAGCCACACAGAAAAGTATTGAAAATTAGACTAAATTTGTTATCTCTTTCAAAGAGCCAGGACAGGAACACTGGTGTATGGCTTCACTCTGTGCTGTAACATTCTGTGATTCTTAGAACCTTCAGCACTTACACACACTCATTTAATATCATTTTATCAAAGTTCAAATAGCAACACTTATGGGAAAGAGATCTCATTTTCGCTGGAAATCAAATAGTAGCAACAAAAAATTACTCCAAAGCATTGACGGTTGAAAGTTTAGAGTGCAGATTATCAAGTTAATTCTCCAGATGCAAGATTTTATTTTAAGATGCATGTGAACAATACTCACGCAGTAATGCTAAGATGGCACCCAGAATAGCCAAAATGCTGGAGATTCCAAATGCTGCAGCAGCTATCCTCTCTTTACATGCTCCATTGTCATGACAGTCACAAACCTGCACCTGCAGTCCTGTGACCTGAGAGAGCTGTGGCATTCCACTGTCCGTTACTTTTAAAGGAACTTCATATATGCCAGGCTCAACTGCTTTCTTCAGTAGTAACATTACCACATCATCTGAAAAAGGACAAAAATATTAAAATGTCTGATCGTTTTCAGGATTGTTGAAACCTATCTCACGGTTTTTTAAAGAATGTTCTTTTGAACAATGCATTTATTGCCCACCCCTAATTACCCTTGAACTGAGTGGCTTGCTAGGCCACTTCACAGGGCAGTTAAGAACCAACCATTGTCCTGGATCTGGAGTTACACGCAGGCTAGGCCAGTTAAGGATGGCAGATTTTCTTCCCTGCGACAAAAGTGGACATTGATTGTACCAGATGGCTTTTGCACGTCAATGACAGGTTTATGGCCGTCAATATAGAGATCAGATTTTAAAACAGTTAATTAAATTTAAGCTGCCTTGCCCATAGAGCACTGTATCCAGATTAGTGGTTGAGTGGCATTGCCACTACACCACTATCTTCTCCCATTTCAGACAGGATGCCACTCCCAAATGATGTCAACTGATGTCTTAGCTATTTCGGGCACACTGCACTAAATGGTGCTAACCATTGTCCGTGGGATTTTAAAGGGACTGCTGTAAGTCAATCCGTAAAAAAGGTTGGCTAGAAATGCTGTGGTACCCAAACAGTCCTTCAGAAATTTGTGTCAACTATAGCTGACAAGGTGTAGTCACGTGTCCTCCATTTGCAACTCATTATTACCAGCTTAGCTCCTTCCAATAGAACCTAGGTTTCTGCACTCAACCACAGCTTCCTGTCAGCACTGGTTCAGACATTAAATTGGGAAGCAACCAAGCTGTGGTTTGCAAAATTTCCAGGGAAAAATTGAGCAGTGCAATTCCTTCTGTTGTCCATATTAAGCTAGCATTTAGGAGCTTCTTAAATCTCATTTCCCAAACCCAGCAGAGTTCTTGCCTGGAAATTAAGTTGCCTTCACATGCCAAAAGGCACTGTTACAGATGGCAGATTTTCTGTTGAATGATCAAATTCAAATTAGAAAGATTTAGAAATTTGCAGGTCAGTTATGAATCCCTTCCCGATTTCTCAACTTTTACAATTTCTGCAATGTGAAACATTCAAACAGGATTCCTCTGACATTAAGTTTCTTAAGCTTCTCCTCGTTTAACAATACCTTTGTAGAAAGAGCCACAAGGAACTTCTCTCTATATCACTAAAAGTGTTTGATCTAATTCTCAGTCATTTCTCCCATTCTGTCTTTTCCCAGTTTTACACTAATTCCTTGCGCCCATTTGTCAAACATCTTGGGATGCTTTGTGAGGTTGAAGGCATTAGGTAAATGCATATTTCTATGGGAGTGGGGATATGGGGAGCACAAACATTCACTTATGTTAATCATTCTCCAGCAAGTCCCAATGTAGGGAGATGTACAAGCAAGCTGTCGACACATTCAGATGGGAAGAAAAGTTGAAAGAGGAAGATCAAAGTGATTGGGAAAGAAAGAAACAAAAAAGGAATAATTCATTATTTGAGTAAGAGTACCCTTTCAAATACAAGCTGCTTACTATTTTCAGTGTTTTTGATTGTCCAGTTTTGCTCAGCTCCATGAGCTGGCTGCACAATGTACGGAAAAGTGTTGGGTGGGATGTCTTTGTCCAGAATGGTTACATTGACAGGAAGTGCATTATGGTTGCACACACGGTTTAAAGGAGCAGTAGCAATGGGTGCATTGTCATTGACATCTTCAAGCTCCAGAAGGAGGGTCCCAGTACCAGTAGCAGGTGGAGTCCCTGTGGAAACAAACAGAATTCTGAATCCTAAAGCAAAGCTTGGTGAAAGTTCAACACTCAACTGAATCGGTCGATCCCTCTTTGCGCAATCACTATGGATGGTATAATCATTTGACCCATCTTAATTCAGGAAGGGCCCTAGAAGGTCTCATCATCACAGCATCAAATTTATGTTGAATGACTAGCTTTGTTGCTTCTGCTGCTTATTCTATTCCATGTATGAGAAAAAAAACTTTCTATTGTAAGTCTTTTGTTAGACAGAACCTCTCTTTCCTCGAACTGGTATCACGTGAATGCTCGAGATTTATCTTTTCCATTTTAAGTTTGCTATATTTCCACATCAGTCATTAACTTTCAAGACTGAAAGCTGAAGCTCCTATTTTCTTATAGGAAACAACAGAATTATCAAGGAGGTCAAATGCACAAAAGGGATTCTTTTTCTGTGTACACGTTTCACTTACGAATAAAAGCCCAAGGGAATATCCGTGTTCAACACAGTGAATGTTACTGCGGATAACAGTAACATAACCAATAAGGAACGGAGTACAATAGTTACTAGAAATTCTGAAGTTATAGCACTTCAACTTTGTTTTCATCCTTTCGCTTATATGCAGGGTTCTGTTACATATCATGCCAAAAGGTTTAGACCTCAACTTTCTTTTTGCTGTTATTCATAAAATTCAAACTTTCAAAGGACATAAATGAACATAGTTAACACTTTTAAAAAGTCTTGTCACATATTAAATCTGAAGGTAGTACAATATGCCTAAAGGAAATAGAAATTAGTCATTCTTTTCCTACAGAATAAATAAAAAGTAATTTAACTATACTAACTGAATGAAACAAAAAAGTTCCCATTTCAGAAAACAATGAGAAGCCACAACATCAATGCCATTAAAAAGTTACCCAAGAACATGAGTTTACAACTACCATCATTATTCCTTCCCAAAGGCATGCCTATCTGTGCAGCACAGAAGAGTTATGCATCATGTAATTGTAAATGTAATTTGGGCTTCAGTTTCGGATATTTACAAGCCAATATGGTTTCAGTGGAGATAAATTAATTTTAAATGCATTACACATACTATGATAAACAGTGTAATTTAGAAGCAAGGTGAGGAAATGGGAAATACCAATACAAATTAAATTTTTCCAGTATTTTGTGCAGTGCACTATCCCAACTAATGTTTGAGCTTCTGCTGGAACCGTCTATCTAAAAGAGGATTTTAAAGAGGACATAGGACATGTTCTTGTGGGCTGGCCAGACCTAAAGTGCCTGAAGTTGGAGATGGTGCAAAAAAGCAAGAGCATGTTAAAATGCATTGTTTAAACAAAGGGGTTTTTCAAAAAGGGCCCTAAATCAGCCAAGGCTATTTGCATCATTCCTCATGGTTATGTCATGAGGTAAAGAAATATTGCAAAGTCACCAAGAAAGAATGCCAGGCTATTAAGATATGAATTACTGGGTTTGCTCACACAAAAAAAAAAAAAAAAATTGTACTTACCATCATCATAAGCGAGTATTGTTGCAGTATATATGCTGTTCTCAACATATGGAGACTCTCTGTCCATTTTACTAACTAGTTTAATGATACCAGTATCTGACTCAATTTCAAACCATTTTGCTGGGTCACTTCCCATTCGGTATCTGGAAAATAAATTGAAAATTACTACAATCACCTTTTAGAAATCTGAAAAAAAAAAAGAGCAAAGAGCAGTTTCCTGTTGAACTCTATCATATTGCATATACTTCCAATTCACCATAGTGGAGCAGTCAAATACTTCAGCATGGAATTATAATTCCTGATGCAAGCTCGACAACTGTACAATCATATCTGAAGAATGTACTTCTTTCGAGACAACTTAAATAAGGATTACTTGTTCTAAAAAAGCAACTTTGTATTAAACATGTATAAAGCATTTTATTGATTCAGTGAATACTTAATTGCATCAATTTCACCTCTACTAGAGTTGGAAATAATGGATGTCATTGCAATCCAATCACAATGAAACTTGATACCTAGTCAGGTGTTAGGTGGTCAGGAACATGCACATCAAATCCCCAGAAAAATGGCAAGTGTGGCAGAACAACAATGCTATTACAATTTCTATCAGGTAATAAAAAGAAGTCCATCATTCAGGGCACCAAGGTTGAATGGTATTAAGAAACAAACCCAAGTTTGGGATTTAAAATCTCGCCACAATTCAGTGGCGTTTGTTTGCCAGGTAGTGGGATGCTAGAAGAGGTGAGGAATTCCATGGAATTCAGGTTTAAAAAAAAGGAAAAAAAATTCAGAGAAAGAAATTGTGCTATTAGTCATCTTCAACTCATTGAAGATGTAGGTGAAAATGACTTTTTTTACTGTTTCATGTGTTTTTCCCCCCCTACTCATGATAAAACATCATACAAATAGAGGTGACAATACACAGGAGGATAGAAGATGCATAAGTAATACGGCAGAAGAGACCTTAAATCTCTAAACAGCATGTATGAACGTGAGCTCCCAGACTGATGGATCAAGCCTTCCAAAATATTTGCACCACAGAGGACTTGTGTGAAAACACTGCAGCTGACCAGCAACATGGGGCGAGGGGGGGGGGGTGGGTGGTGGAAATCTGATTCAACATGTTTTGGTGACCATCCATGACAAAAGGCTGACAATGACATGAACTGCTGGTTCCACAGACACATTTGTGCTGAACTTGCACTGGTGTCTCCAGTCATGACAGAACATGCGGAAGATGAAGTCACTTACAGATTAGACATAAGGAGTCAGTCAATCATCATTGGCTAAAGCTGCGTTGTAATTTACTGGAATTAAACCTCATGCAACACTAACTCATGTACTTAAGCAGAAGTAAATACAAAAGCCTGGATTCTGTGCTCAGCAGCAAAATAACTTGCCTCCTGCTGCAAATCTCTTTCTCCTTTAAAAAAACCCACAAAAAGATATAGCAGGATCCAGACTGGATTTCATCTACTCTGGCATGACTTCAACTTTGGCACCATTGTGGGGTTGAGCTAAAGTGCAAGTTGACACATCAGCCCAATTGCAGAATTCAAGACAGTAAAAAAGACATCAAATTGTCACGTGTAATTATTTTAACTCCCGTATAAAAATTCTCACATACACATAGGATTAAGGGAGGGCTAAAAGAAAATAAAAATTTAAATTCATGAACACACATGAAAGAAAGTTGGCAATTGTGAACTGACCAAATTTTAACCAATTCAGGACACTTTTGTAACAAACGAGGGAATTAGGTCTACCATGAAGCATAAATATTTCCAAAAACAGGAGCAAGCAGCCATTTAAAGCCTTGGCTATCTCAGAGTTGACTACATACGTTGTTCCATTTGCTGCTGGAAGCTTTCTGCACTGATAATACTAATTAACCAGTACAAGACATATTTACTAGACATTTGCAAATGGGAAGTTGGCACTGCATTAAAAATGTTCCTACAAATCCATTTCATACCTAACAATTTGGTCTTGAGCATTGTCAGGGTCCTTTGCTGAGCAGGAGGTTACTGTACTTCCTACTGGTAGATTCTCAGACTTCTTGTCAACCTTAGTTTCTGGATCAAATATTGGTGCTTCATTAACATCTAGTACATTGATGGTGACTGTAGCAGAAGAAAGCGGCATGGTTGAGGTCAAAGGTATTTGATTCCTCACTTCAATGATCACCCGATGCTGTTTGCTCTTCTCATAATCCAAGGGCTGTATCAAGAAATAATGTTCAATAAACTCACGCATGCAATACTGAGGGAAGCATTATTTCAATGTGTCACCTTAAGCGACAATGTTACTAGCAGAAGATTAACAGAATGGAATAGCTCTATTTTCAAAAGAAGTTTGGGTGGGTGAGACTCTTTTCCCAAAGTTGTTAGACTCATATCACCACCAAATGCCATTAGCTGGAACGTTTGGAATTCTGCAGACCTTGAAAAACAGCAGGACCAATTCTCCTAATTTGTATTAGTGTAAGATAAAGGTTCAGGCTGAGGCTGGATGCTAACCCACACTTTGTACCTGGCCGGCATTGCTATGAGAATAGGATCTGGTCCTCCTCAATTTTTATGATATCTGATGAGATTGTGGTTTTCTATATATTAACCTGTACAAGATATCCAGGGGTCAGGTTTGTAATGATACAGTATTCTGGAAGTCTACAAATAACTATGAAACACTAATCTGACATTTCTGTTGACTAACAGTCCAAGTGGCTGGCTGTTCACTATCAGACTGAAATATACAGAAGATGGAGGTCTTATACGCAGAGCACTAAATGTCATCTGTCTTAAAAGCACAACAAAAAAAAAACCTCACCCATGTTTCCTTTTGAAAAACAGAAAATCTCCTTGGATAAATACATGCAAGGATGCATACAAGCACATTATCTTAATGTATAAAATTATTATTTTGATGAATGTATAATGTGACTGGATCTGGCACTATGCAATCATCGTGACCTAGTTACGTAGCTTCACTCTGCAGTGCGCTTCCAGCATGGATAAATGTGTATCATGTGTTATGGATACATAGTTGTTTGTCATGGCACAAGGGGATTCTAATAATGCCAAATGTGGCAGACAGTTGGTCAGGTACAACTCAAATGTTGCCCGTTTCCCGAAAGGGTCTGACCATTGTTTGTCACAACAGAATGGGATTATCTGGACTGGGCAAAAACACCACTACATCTTTTGATGAACCCATTTGTTCACATGAAGACTTCAAACTGATCCTTTGTCCTGCTGTCTGCATGCATATTGAACACGTTCTTGTGTAATTTTCTCCCCTTTTTCCCCCAAGAACACATTTTGTATGTGGTTGTGGTGCCAAAAGTGTAGTGATGGAATGGTTTTGTGGATTTCTTGCGCTTTTTGTCCTCTTGTAGAAGGACTCCACATTTTTTTGGCAGGGTGGTTCACAAAGTTTACATGTGCAGAACTTTCTGCAGGTGTCAAAAGACACAGCCATATTAGAAGCACCACTTAAACCAGTTTGAATTCATTTCCAAAATTCAGAATACTTTTACATTTTCTGATAACTAAATGTATCTATGGCATTTACAAACAGAATGGAATGTCCTACCTTAACTAACTTAAGGACTCCATTATTGTGCAAATCAGTCTCCATTGCAAACTGTTGTCTCTCGTTTCCAAAAACGATGCTGTAGTTTGCTTTCCAGCTGGGTGAATTAGGCTCATCTTTGTCAGTTACGGAGAGACTTGTTACATCATAATCTATTTCATTTTCACGTACGTCTACAGTAACCTGCAAGTCAGAAAGATAAAAGTCACACGGGTTGGGGGCGGGGGGGGAGAAAGTAGATTAGCAAAATGCCCCAAAGATCAAGTTCAGCCTAGTTTGCTGGGATGGTCACTGACCCCTTCCAACAGTTAGCATGCCCTACTTCAGATCCAAAGTATGCCTTTACTCCTAAAGGAAACAAATTCCTGCAGAGCTGTTCCCAGGCCCAACCTTCAACATTTTGTTCAAATAACTGTTCATCTTGTGGGAGCTATTGTCCCTTGAATAATATTGCAGGCAATTCTACTTCCATCTCATTCATCAGCAGTAAAGGGTACAGGATTATGATCCACCTTATCAGTAATCAGATCTGGGGAGTCTTGAGTAGCACCCAAAATTCACAGGCAACAGGCAAATCATCCCCAGTTACTACATTCAGACAAACAGCTTGAACTCATTAGATAAAACAAATACCTCTTTAGTCTCAAATTGCGGAGCATTGTCATTGGTGTCAGTAATGGTGATTATTGCAGTAGCCTGGGCAAACAAGCCAGTCCCTTCCATATCGGCTGCTTGAATTGTAAGTGTATATTTATTTACCAACTGACAGGAGAAAAATGAGATCAAAAAACAATTATTTGCAAGTACATTAATGCACTCAGTCAAAAGTCATCCTCAGTTTTGGGCTACATCTGATCAAAGAAATCTCAGCTCCTAAAGACCCTGTTTCTAGCTACTGGCAGTTTGACAAACAGTGGTTAAAATGACATTGGAATTGGTAGTACCTGCCGCGTGTGCGCACCCTTGGTGGGTTGAAGAGGTACTGGATGTATATGTGCACACTTTGACAATCATGTCAGACACCATCTTGTTAAAGGACAAACAGGGCCATGATGTAATTTCCAAAATGCTTCCAACCACCGTCAATGCTATGCTCTGATACCATATCAACCAAGGGATCAATACATCTCAACTAGCTGCCTAACATCTTAGTAACGAGCCCTTTGTCACTACACAACAGGTTTATCTATGATCACTCACCTCTCTGTCAAGTCCAGCACTCTGCACAGTTATTAATCCTGTTTGTGAACTAATTGTAAACATATTCCTGCTGGGTAACTCCGGTTCTTGACTCAGAATTGAGTACCTGATTATACCATTCAGAGAATCTTTTTGGTCTTTGTCTGTGGCTGTTATGTTCATGAAGGAGGTACCTACCAAAACAAATATTAACGCATATTGGTTACACAAGACCTGGCATATTGATTATTGCCAAATAGTGACTCATTGCTCTTCTCTGAAATAGTGTTGAGAGATGTTTCAAGTCCATTTGATAGGGTAGATGGGACTTTGGTTAAATGGTTCATTTAAACTCTCCCTCAGTGAGTCACTGGAGTTTCAGTCTACATTCTGAGCTCAAGTCTCTGGAGCGAGACTCGAGATCACAATCTGAGTCAGAAGTGGAAGTGGTACAAACTGAGCAGCTGCTGATTTTAAAAAAAGGGAGAAAGCAACAATACATATACACTTCGGCAGATGAGGCCAGAACCAAAATCAGTCATAATCTTATTGAATGTTAGAGCAGGTTTCAAAAGCCAAATGTCTCTTTCTGCTCTTCCACCTTAGCATCCATGTTCCTAAAGATTGCACTTATTATTACTGCCACACTACATTTCAGCTGGCAGCACTGTCCTTACTGATTGTAATCAAAAATGGCTGCATTTTAATCAAAGATTAGATGGGGTGCTACTTTATTTGGTTAGCAAGACGCAGAATGCTGAATGTTACTACGATGAAGGCAACAGTTTTAAGAACGAACCAAGTTAGGCAGTTTAAGCCTGGAGAAGGTTCTGAGACAGGACCTCATTGCTACTTCAAATTGCTGTACAATTCCCTACGCAGATAGGCTTTCATGCTCAAAAGAAAGCAAAATCCACTGACTGCAGAGCAAAGCATTACAGCCCATAACATTTTAAAAGTTACGTCCTGAAAGTAATTGCAGAAGAAAATTAAGATAACTAAAAGGCTTGGGTATAGCTTGCAACCATTTACTTTGATATTTAATATAGGAGTATGGGAATAGTCAGCCATGACTGGATTAGATCAAGGAATGGACACCTACTCCTTTTGAAGTTTTCTCCAAGACAAAAAGATGCAGATCAAGAAAGAACATCCACAGAATGATGCTGAGCCTAAGGAGAAACTGATTAAATGCATTACATTGCATGGAGTGTTCAACTTTTGTTAACTGTACCACATTACAGAACTTATACACTGAAGCTTTCCACAGAGTGTGGCAGCACTGATATCTGCAGCAGGCTCAAGGAGCCAAAACAGCCTACTCTTGCTATTATTTCCTATGGTCTAGCGACTGGGACGAGCTTGCTACCAATTGTCAAAAATGGTGACACCTTGGCAATCAAGCAGCATTACATTTCGAGTCCAAATGCCTAATGAGGCAGAGCGGCAGCAGACAGGGAATGTAAAGGAAGCAAACCTTACACTCTGCATCGTGGGATGGCTGACCCAGGTGTCAAAAGACTCATGGGTCAAGAAGCAGCTTGATCAGCTACATGAAGACCCATGGCAGAATTTTTCAACCCTGTGTGAATAGCATCTTTGAGTTGATGGACAGCTGACGATTGCAAGACATGTAAATTTTTTCCCGGAAATATTTTTAATTTATATGGCCATAGGCCCACAAAAAATTTTCGCTCCAACTGAAATGTCAGTTTAACATGCAATTTACACAAAAGTCATGAAAAGTCTACATATAGAAAGCAAAAATTCAGAATAAATAGGCAATGAAATTTTCATACAACAGCTCTGAAAAAGTAAGACATAATTAAGTGCAACAATACAGTGGAGTTACAAGAAAAAATTTGGACATATTAAATAAGACTGACGGCAAACTCTTCACTCAGGCAAAATTTCAATGAGATCTTTGAATACAATCACCATTCAAAGCTATATTTCAACTATGTAAACATGTACAAATTCAAAGAAAAGCAGTCTAAAACGCACCAGTTAATATATTTTAGACTGGGATATCAGTGTAAAACAATATGCCAGCTGGTGTATTCTGGAGTCAGAAATCTGATCTGAGCCAGAAATTGCCTATTTACCTGGTGTAGCCCCTTCTGCAACATATCCATAGAATGTTGAAGACGTAAATTCAGGCTTGTTATCGTTCTGGTCGATGACCTTGATCATTATGTCTACGGGTTGTTCAACATTATTTCCATCTGAGTCTTTTGCGACAGCTATCAGCTATGCAGAATGGATAGAAATAAAACCATTAGAATAACTGAAAAGTACTGCAAAAACAACTTTGTAACACCAAAAAGCAATGAAAATCCTGTACAGCATACAGTCTGATCAGCTGACTCACATTTTCCAAGAAATAGTAAACTGATGCAGATTGCCACTACAATTCAGAACAGAAAGCTGCAACGTGGCAGGGGAGCAGTATAAGTGAAGGCATGCTTAGGTGAATAGTGTTCAGTGGAAGGTGTTGGGGCTGTGTCCAGCAACAGGGTGGCACTGGTGATGGAAAGGGGAGGTGGAGGAAGTGATCATGTCTGGCAGTGGATGGGGATATTGTGGGGTGGCGAGGTGGAAACAGAAGGTGGCAAGCTGGGGTCATTTGAATTGTTTCTCAGAATGTGCATCAAAAACTTTTTCTGTGTAGTTATTTATTTCAGTCTAATATAGACCACCAATTTGAAAAAGGATGTTTTTGAAGGGTTCCAGGGGTTGCTGAGGAGAATCTTTCAACGCCCATGAAATTCCTTCAGTCTGCAAGGATGGGGAATCCGCAGGGTCCCTGTGTACAACTCCCGATGTGCTTCAGAAATGATTATCTGACCATCAGTACATACAGGTCTTGTATATTTCATCTTGAGGGTTAGTAAATCTATACATCCCTGTGCCTGATGTGGGTTTTTAAATCCAATAAACCAACAGATATTCTGACCATCAACAAGTTGTTGCAAACAGTAAGAGGATGTCCTTCTTAGAATAAAATGTTGAAATTAAAATTTCCAAGAAACTTGGAAAAGTTTTCTGTCTCACACTTTACGGTGAGTATGAGCTACAGAATTCACTTGTACTTAAATTTGTAATGCAGTTGCTCATGTATCATTAGCGTGAATCGGCAGAGTCTGCAACAACAAATAAAAGCTCCCAGTTCCAATGAAATATATGTTTCACACATCAACTAATTCAATAATACAAGTAAAACTGCTACAAAGAGAAAAAAGAAACCATCATGTTTAGTCTTCCCTCAAGACTTTTTTTTTTAGAAAGGAGAAGAGATAGACTTAACAACAACATTCAAAACCATTGTGTTGAAGAGTGATGACATTAAAATAATTTATTAAAAAAGGCAAATTAGCTAGCATCACATCCATAATTATTTTTTCAATGCCTGGATAAATTATCCCACATTATAACTAGGGATAGGGGACATAGTTGGAGTTAATATGCCCAGAATTAAAAGCTTGCACTATTGCTCACAAACATTTTTAAAAAAACGTACCACTAGCATTTACAGATACAACAGACTTCTGAAATGCTTCTTATACCTTGGTCAATATTGCATTCCATCTATCTAAACTATGTGGCACACTTTCCTAAAGGGATCCTGTAATACTAGACATAAATTAAGTGATGTTCACAAGTGCTTAAACATAATGCACAATTGTTCTTAATTTAATTTTCAAAACAAAGAGTCCTTGGAGTGCAGGCTCACAGTTCCTTGAAAGTGGAGTCACAGGTAGATAGGAAGGTGGCCAACGTTTCAGGCCAAAATCTTTTATTGTTGACTTTCCTGCTCCTCAGATGCTGTTTGACCAGCCGTGCTTTTCCAGCTTCATGTTGATTGACTCTAGTTTCCAGCACCTTCAGTCCTTACTGTCTCCAAGATAGTGAAGGTGGTGTTTGGTATGCTTGCCTTTATGGGTCAGTGCATAGAGTATAGGAGTTGGGAGGTTATGTACAGGACATTGGTTAGGCCACTTTTGGAATACTGTGTGCAGTTCTGGTCTCCCTGCTATAGGAAGGATGTTGTGAAACTTGACAGGGTTCAGAAAACATTTACAAGGATGTTGCGAGGGTTGGAGGGTTTGAGGGTTTGAGCTATAGGGAGAGGCTGAATAGACTGGGGCCGTTTTCCTTGGAGCGTTGGAGGCTGAGAGGTGACCTGAGAAGTTTATAAAGTCATGAGGGGCAAGGACAGGGTAAATAGACAAGGTCTTTTCCCCAGGGGGTGGGTGGGTTGGGAGTCCATAATGAGATGGCGTAGGTTTAAGGTAAGAGGGGAAAGATTTAAAAAGGGACCTGAGGGGCAACGTTTTAAACGGAGAGGGTGTTGCATGTATGGAATGAGCTGCCAGAGGGAAGTGAAGGCGGCTCGTACAATTCCAGAATTTAAAAGGCATCTGGATGGGTATATGAATAGAAAGGGTTTAAGAGGGATATGGGCCAAATGCTGGCAAGTGGGAGTAGATTTATTTAGGATATTTGGTCGGCATGGACAGGTTGGCCTGAAGGGTCTGTTTCTGTGCTGTACATCTCTATGACTGTGTGGAGCAGTCAGTTTATGGCTTGAAGCTGATTTTGTCAATCTTTACTAGATTAAGTTAGAAAGTATGCAGAAACAAATTATAATGGATTGTGCTGACCAGTGTTTTTACACAGACTTTGAACTTCTCCCACAATTCTAAATGTTCCAAGTTAAACGGAGCAGCTCCAGTGTATGAGGGAAGGCCACTACATTGACAGCGTACAGGACTCATTAATGGCTCAATGCAAAGCAATAACTGAAAGTAGTGAAGATAATTGCAACAACATCAACAATATGACCTAGAGGATTTGAAGAAACAAAACTCACTTTATATGAATCTTTTTGCTCTCTATCCAGAGGTGAATGCACATAAATTGAACCATCTTCCTTCCTTATAGTAAATAAGCCCAGAGGTGGCTCATCAGCACCAGGTCCTTTGATAAAATAGTGCACAGGAATTTCTTTTTGCCAACTGGACTTTATCTGCAAAGAAAAAATTTAAACATTGAGTGCATCATTTTGAAAGCTGTTCCAAGTCTCAATAATTTTACCAGAGCTAGTGGATTTGGCGTTGAAATGATGAAAAAAAAAAGAGAAGCTTTGGTTTGAAAAGTAATCTAGTGCATCAAGATTCATGGTCCCATGACTATTTATTAATTCTAGCTGGAAAATGTGGATCAGAAATTCAACAGTGCCCATTTTTGAGTGCGGGTCAGGTTCAATCTGTAGTATAAACAGCTGCTGATATGTAATAGTGAAAGAGCACCAGGAAAGGTAGATCATGTGATACTGAGGAATGAAGGTCCTAATGGACTCCTGCAGAACTATGCTTCAATTAATAGAGAAATAGCAGATAAACATATAGTCATCTGGTGGTACAGAACTTGAGTACTGTTGGAAATAAAGACATTTCACCAAAGCTTTTCATCTTGTACTCATTCACATGATTACCAATGAAGGGGAGAAACAACATTTATAGTCAAGGAGAGTGTTGATTGGTCGGTAGGTGGATTCTAGTTGGTAGAGATATTGCCATAATGAGTGTAGTAGTTAATGACGATTGACACTGGCATCCGATTGAGGATGGTCAGTTTTCCTTGCAGCGTGAAACTCTCAAGTGTGCTGTAAGCTTTATATATCAACACACAGGACCTCTTCTTTGCAGATACTGCACCTGTTTTAATTCAACAAAAAAAGACGTTATAACCATTCACTGGTCAGGGCATTGCCCATAGAAAGAACCAGAGACAACCTGTCTGGCTTGAAATCAAAGCCTGGCAGTTAATATTCAATCATCATTAACTGCTGTAGTCTCCATTCTAAATGCCTCCACCAATCAGCACTCTCTTCAAAATGAAAATTAAATTTATTCTTATTAATATCCTTGCAAATTGTTCTGATAAGTAAAAGACAGAAAGCTTCGATAAAACATTATACGCTAATTGCACTATAGGGAGGACAAGATCACGCTAGATAGAATGTAGAGGCGATTCACCAAAATGTTAGGAAGGCTAGAGCATCTCAGCTGTGATGAGACGTTTGACTGGATGGGAACGTTTTCTTTAGAGCAGAGAAGGCCGGAGTCTGGGGCGGGGAGGGGGGGGGTGGTTCTGACTGAGGTCTACAAAAGTTTGAAGGGCATTAGAATAAACATTTAACTTTAGTAGGAGGGGTCATATCAGTAAGGCTATGGATTAAAGGGAAAGACTTTTCTCCCCCCCGCCACCAGAATGGTGAGTATTTGGAACTCACTGTCTGAAAGGATGGTAGATGTCGGAATCATTACAACATTTAAATAGTTAGATGATCATTTATAATAATATAGAATCCCTACAGTGTAAAAAGTCGTCATTCGGCCCATCAAGTCCACACCTACCCTCCAAAGAGCATTCCACCCAGACCCAGCCCAGCATCCCATCACCACACATTTACTATGGCTAACACACGTAGCCTGTACATCTTTGGACTGTGGGGGAAAACCAGAGCACCTGGCAGAAATCCATGCAGACGTGGTTAGAACGTGCAAACTGCACATTGTCACCCAAGGCTGGAATTGAACTAAGGCCCCTGGTGCTGTGAGGCAGCAATGCCACCACTTCAAGCGGCATAACAAAGGCCATGGGCCAAGTGCTGAGAGATGGGATTAGAGTAAATAGGTGCTTAAAGAATGGCATGAACGTGATGGGTCAAATAGCCTCATTCTGTGCTAACAAGCATGGGGCTGGATGAACACAGCAGGTCAAGCAGCATCATAGGAGCAGGAAAACGTCAAGTTTTCCTG
>JAHRHZ010000223.1:25647301-25718203 GCA_024137785.1 Ginglymostoma cirratum
CAGTCATCAATGTAACGGAGGAAGAGGTGGGGTTTAGGGCCAGTGTAGGTACGGAAGAGGGATTGTTCCACATAACCTACAAAGAGGCAGGCATAGCTTGGACCCATGCGGGTACCCATGGCCACACCCTTTGTTTGTAGGAAGTGGGAGGAATTGAAAGAAAAGTTGTTGAGGGTGAGGACGAGTTCGGCTAGGTGGATGAGGGTGTCGGTGGAGGGGGATTGGTCTGTTCTGCGGGACAGGAAGAAGCGGAGGGCCTTTAGGCCATCGGCATGGGGAATACAGGTATATAGGGACTGGACGTCCATAGTAAAAATGAGGTGTTGGGGACCTGGGAATTGGAAGTTCTGGAGGAGGTGGAGGGCGTGGGTGGTGTCACGGACGTAGGTAGGGAGTGCTCATTCTGTGCTGTAATATGCTAAGTTTGCACTTACGTGATTTCCAGTCCTTAACTGTCAAAAGCAAGCAGAATTGAGTCATAATATTTGTAAACAACGAGCAGCACAGGGGAATTTAACATGGGATCACAACGGGATCCCCAGTGTAATCCGTGACGGTGCTAGCTGCCAGGGTGGTGGTGGTGGGGAGAGGCACCAAACAGAGGGGTCAGGGAGGCTTCTGATATTTCAGAGAAAATTCATGTGAGCATTTGCTGAATGATTTTTGGAGGGTGGAGAAGCCACTGAAATAAAAAAAAAAGGAAAACCAGCTGCCCCACAGCCACTGAAACAGCCACTCGTGGGATGGAGATGGGATTTCCATCTCTGACAGCTGCCAGCCAAAACAGGAGCCAACAGCCATTCAGAAATCATCTCAGTTGTGCATAGCACTGGACTGGGATGAGTGAGTTTATGTTGAAGTCAATGAGTAACCAAGCCAAACTGACCAGCCCAGTGACAGACAAAGGGGGGAGTTTCTTCCAAAGAACGTTGGGACTGGTTAAGGAGGGCTGCTACCAATCCACTCAAACTTACTGAGCTGGTGTCCTCTTAGAGGTCTCTCCCACACAGTCAGTTAAATCCCAGCAACAGCAGGGCAAAGCCCTCAAACAGGAATTATCGATGACTTGGGTTCACCAATAGACAGGCTGCCAACTATCACTCGCCACTGGCACAATTCCAGTAGAGTCCAGCCAAATAATCTAGTCATTTTTAAAAAATAAGAACAGCTTGGAAATATTACTACAGATATTTGCACAATTTTGTTTTTGTGAAGAACCTTTCGGAATTTTCCAAAGAAACATATGATTGTAACACAATGATGAAACAGTTACAAATCATGAGGGGTTAGAAAATAGTCACTTTGAGGCACATTGCAAAAAGATTTAACATAATTAGCCTGACATTTTTGGAAAATTTCAAGCTACAGGCTTATAAAGGGATAATAGCATCTCCCCAGCGTATGTAGAGAGTTTAAGTCAGGTGGTAATAAAAGTCATAAAACATGCAGTTCAAAATATGTTGGAAATTTTGTTTTGACTTCATAGAAGACTGGCTGAGAGAAGGAATAAAAACTAAAAATTCATTAAAATATTTTGCATAGTTTAATTTGTTTATCATCTCCTGTGTTTCAATGACAGGTTCTTCCGACTGGCCATTCAGAGTTGGTTGCAGGATAAGCCTTCAGTTTTGTCTTCTCCAATCATAGTTTTCCTGTTTTATTTGTATACCCTACCTTTTTAGTTCAGAATTGTTATTTGAAGTCTGAAATAACTAGAGAGATGGCAATGCATTGAACAAGAAACAATTTTCACTGTGTCAAAGTCTTGAAAATAGCACACGGTAACAACATTTCCCTCTCCATAGCGTGCGGCTCGTTTTTGCAGTGCCCAGTATCTTAAATTTGTTTCGTTGTTCTTCAAGGGAATAATCTGAACGATTGATCCAGTAACTTTATGTTGCTACAAAAATGTTGCCATATAACCACATTTACACACGGTAAAGACAAACCTGTATAACAAATTTGGGATAATCTCCTCTCTCATTTTCTGGAAAATTGATAGTAGGAATCGTCCATTCTCTTTTCTTCCTTCTCAGGGAAGAGCCCGACGAATGTTGAGACCGCATAATCAGGACTTTCCCAGAATTATCATCAGCAGAGATTTTTGGCTAAAATGCAAAATCAGGGCATTTGACAGTGAATTCAATGTTTGGGTAAAAAACTGAGGCTCTCTCAAAAACCAAAAGGAACATATATACGTTTAAACATTATACACTAAATTTACAAAGAAAATAGAATAAAATATTAACATTTTGCTACAATTGCTAAAACAAAATGAAATTGGGTTATATCTGGATGGTTCCAAACATGTCCAAGGCATGTTTGTTGAGCAAGCCACATGAAAATTACAGAAGTCATAGCTCTTCTCTAAACATATGGCTGTAATGTGTTCACAGCACTAAAGAGGGGGATGATATTTACTTATAGGAAAAAAATTTTTAAGAGTTACCTTTTCTCCATTTATTAGTACAGTAATGGCAGCATCCCATTTTTCCTTAGCCTCATTACGTGCCGTAACAAGAAAACTTGTTTGGTTTTGTGGGGACATTGCATTTTTAACGGAAACTCTTCCATCGTTATGTATCTTGAAGCGGGGATCATCTGTTTCAAAAGTCACATCATTCTGTTCACTGCAGTCAAAGTGAACTATAAAAAAAATTAAAAAGAAAGCAATTGTTCAGACCAATCTGTCAGCAGTGAATGAATCAGTTCAAGTACATATTGACGTTGGAATGGCAGTCATAAATAAAATTACAAAATGTTCTTTTTAGATGGACTTTGTACTGCTATCACAAGATACAACAGAATTCTCACCACAGATTTAATCTTCCCAGCAGTATATATACACCTGGGTCACTCTTCTATCAATGCCTCGGTGAACTCTCCATACAGCTTTAAATCTTCATGCTTTATTTTGTTTCTCTCCTCAATTCACGATAGTACTGACAATTTGCTAGATTCTCGTTCCAATCACACACACAACATGCAATATATACACACCTAAGTGAGCAATACTAATGAGGAAATGACATTGGAGCATTTAGTAACTGGTGTATACGTGGCACCATTAATACCATGAAAATGTCCCAAAGTGCTTCACAAGATCCTTATAGAATGGGGATAATAAGTGTGATACCAAATCAGGCAAGCAGATGACCAAAAGCTTGATCAGATGGGTATATTTTAAGGGCTGTCTTAATGGACACTAGAAAGGTAGAGGCGGAGAGATATATCGAAAGAATGAGAGAGCTTAAAGCCTATGCATGAATTAGTTATAATTAATAAAGGAAATGCACGTCAAAAGAAAACATGGTCCTGCCCTATTCTGAAATTGAGACACAAGTGGTCAAAATCCCCATTGCTGATCAATTGCAATCCCCTGCTGTCACTGGAGATTAACTAACTTGGCACAGACTAGGGCTAGGATATAATGCTCCATGCACTGGGAGTGTAAGTGAGTGACTTCAGGGGTGATGGATCCTTGTCCTAACCAGCAAGCAAGTTTGCTGCATCAAGCTCCAATCAGCCACTTTAGAGCTGACTGGCAAGACTCTCAGCAAATCATAAGCTTTGATATTGAAGTCCCACCCCACCAGATACCACTGATTGCCACTGCAGGGCAAAGCTTTAAAAACGACTGAAAAGGCAAATCTTGCCAAGAGGTGGGAGGTCAAGGGGGTTGGAGACAAGGATTGATCTTTAGCAGCAACCTTCATCAGCTTCAGAATGGAGCAAGTGGAGACACCAGCCCTCCACACTCCTCAACCCAGCAAGGTCAGTATTTTTCCCTAGCACCGCTGGGAAACAAGCCAAGTTTCTCATTTAAAAAGTACTTTGGATGCTGGAGATCTGAAATAAGAACAGGAAGTGCTGGAGAGGCCCAGCATGTCTAGCAGCATCTAAGGTGAGAAAACTCTATGGCGGGATGGCAAGTGATTGAGTTAGTGGTGTGCTGAAGCCCTCAAGTGACCCTGAAGAGGCTACTCAAATGAACTTAATTGACAGTGTAGAAGGTCGCCCAAGAATCTTCTTGCCCAGCACTTATTTTCATATTCCATTTAGCTTTTAGCTACACTGGTCTCCCTCAAGTCTATCTTCAATCCTTGTGAACTTGCCAGCACTCATCGTGATTATCATGATGATAGGTCAGTGCTATTCTTTCACCACTGTGTTACAGCTCATAAACAATTCTTCTCGACATTGAGTTACCTCAATTCAAAAAGGACCTGGTTTAACACCAGTTTCTGTGGGTTAACAAGAGACTTATGAAATTGTAAAATTAAAACAGCTTTTATGCAATATGGATTATTTCCTTTCCCAATTCAGTATTAAGTGCGATTTTAATTCAAAATCCATCCATTTAATGCTGGAGTTAAAGATAAAGCTCATTATTCCCAAACTTTAAACACACCTGTTGAGAATTTACAGCACAAATTGGGCACCCATCCTGTTGATTCTCCCTGAACTAATGCAGCAAGCCCTCTGCAAGCTTGTGATAAATGCATGGATATTGAAGAAGTTAGGAGATTCCAATATATGTGCCACTTAGTTTATTTTCAAATGTACCGTGGTTATTTGTCTTAAATATGCCTTTACAAACAGAATCAAAATCAATAATGTGCCATTACATTGTTCACTGCAGCCAACACTTCACTCAATAGCTTCATTTACTGGACATCTAAATGTTTAGAAGCTATCAAAGTCACAATATTTAAATCAACTACAGTATGTATTCAAATGGGCACTGAATTTCTATAAAACTTGAGGCAGTTGATTTGGACTTTTAAATATTAGGATGTATACCAACACCACCCCAAGACGGATTCAAAATCCTTCCAGAGACGACACTTCCAATTTCATCTGACTTACTTCTGGTTAACAATTATTCTGATTCAGATATTAGATACTGAAAGTTATGGAGGAGGAAGTGATATTGAAGATAATTGAAACAGAAGTGGTGTACTGGAGCTGTTCACTGTACACTTGAACACTTGAACACTTTGGGCTCGCTCTGTTCCCAGTTTGAGATCATGATATATATATACACACACCTTAGGTGCCTGGAAAGTTTGGACAGAGATTGAAACACAATAAATCTGGTGGTGTACATTGTTTTAGCTAGAAAAACAAGGGAACGAGCTATTCTGTTGCCAAATTAGTAGGTTTGCAGTGGACTTAATCCTTGCAATCTAGCTCACTGGTTTAGATATACAGTATCAGGTTTCACTAGTGAATAAAAAAGGAGATTTCTAAGTAACACAAGATGATTTTAACAATACTTTCAAGAAACAGCACAAAATATAGAAAAGGTATTTGGATATGTCAAAGGTAAAATGTGAATTACAATCGAAATATTGCTCATGAATGGATTAAAAAGCTACAATTGTATAATTTTGGAAGCAAAGGCAATTCGTAATAAAGACATTATAAACCATGGGCCCCAGCCTCAAAGCCGCTAATTACAGATATTTCAAAGAAAGCTTGATAGCAGTGGATCTTCAAAACTTAAAAAGGCAAATGTCGTCTTTTGAAATCTTGTTTAATCCAGGGCCACAGGACAAGAACAAAGAAAGAACTAATTGCAGGAGTGCAATATGAAACTCAAACCAAGTCTAAACACAAATCAAGGAATGTTGAAAACACTGAAAAAGTCTGCACCTGCAGAGTAACCCTTTGCTAATTTGCAGTTATCCTGTTTTTTTATCCCCCCAAAAATTTGCTGATTGAACATTCCTTTATAAATTCTTCATAGAAGTTGTAGAAACTCAGAACAGTAATATCAGTGAGTCATGTGGATATTTTCCCAAGAAACGTCAATAAAATTTGCCTGCCTATAGGGTGCTTGTACATGCAAGCATGAAACGATTAACAGTTTTTTCGATAGTTGCTAGCAGTTGCACTAACAAAATGAAGCACTTTTGATGTTACTTGTTTGGATAACAACGGCATTGAAAATCTAGTTTCACATGACATAATGTGAAACCCATAATTCTACCCTTTCAAACAAACCTAAAAATCAGGTTAAAATGCTCAATGATGCCAGTACAGGTGACTGGCAAGGCAATAGTATATGCAAATTGCATTGTTGATGGCTAGAACTCCGTTTGGTTCCAATGACATCCAGGTGACAACAGCAATTCATCTTAAAGGCTGCCATCCTGTGGTAATGTCTGAATAGCTAAAGAAAACAACTCTTGTTCAGACTAGCCTGATCAAGCATACCAATTTCCATTGCTTTAGATCAAATAAGTTGCCTAGGAAACTTGTTATAAACCTAGAGTGCACTCAACTCAATAACAAATGGGTACAGTAGCCTAATCATTAAGGTCCTCTGCTATTTAGAGAACATTAGTAAATAATCAGAAAAATTTGCTGATAATGCACACCCACAAAAAGTGACCATGAAAGCTGCCGGATTATTTTAATACTTCAATTGGTCTGTTTATGTCTTTCTACCTCAATCTTGTCTAGTCTACTTGTAATTCTAGTCCCAGGAGACATTCGTGCAATTAGAAATGGGTAATAAATACTGCCTTATCATGGTCACCTACATTCCAGAAGTTAAAAACTGAACAAATCAATTTTGTTTCATTTGTCTTCGGAATATGCTGACACATCTGATAGTGATCAACGTCTCACATTACCATGCTTTTGTCTTAAAGCCCCTTTCAAACTGCTTCGTAGATCACAGCTACCTTTGTTCAACATGAGCTCCCATTCCAAACAACACTTATGCCATTATAAAACCAAGCTGGCATTAATTCTGCGCCAAGATCAGTTCACAAAGAAATACTGATGTTCTGTCAGTCTCTGAATGGCCGCTAATTAGATTGACAAAGTATTCTCACTACACACTTGCCATGGATCAGAGTACAACAAAAAAATGCTGACAAAAAGCCAGCTCCATTCACATTTTAGATACACATGATAAAAGGTGGTTTAACTGGCTTCCATTACTATTGCACTATATAAAACTATTTTCACAATATCATAATAATTTGATTAAAATACTGGTAATGAAGCACTCTCCCTCATGTCCTTTGAAATTCATTAAAATGAATGGAAAAGACCCTTATACAGATACTGCTAGCCTCAGATCTTACTCCCACGTGAACCAACACAGATTCAAAAAGCAGCAGCCAGCAGGCTTGGGTCCTTTTAACAGCCAACAGTTTTAAAACAAAAACAGACTGCTCAGAGGTAGTCACCACAGACCAGTGAGAGATTGGTCCCTGACTAAGTGGCCAGATAGACTCTGTAATGGAAGTAATGAAAGCCTTAGGTTTCCTTTGGAACATGAGAAGCCCTGCTGCTCCTTCCAGCCCATGAGGAAAGTTATAATGTGGTTTTGTCATTTCTAGCCCTGCCTCCAACAGGTTCGACTCAGTGGGGAAACCAATGTTACAGTCCGATCTTACAGAATTTTTAAAAAGGACACAGACAGATTCTGTGTTAAACACTGAACTGGTCCTCTGTGCAAGAACCAGCAGAAAGGCTAACCACTACTGCCACTTCGAGCACTGTAGTGTGTGACAAGTTAGTGATAAAAAAAAAATCACAGACAGAAAGGGAAAGATTTCAACTAAATCTTATCCCCGCTGGCCACCCATCCTACCCCAAATCCTGTCTGTGCCAGGTGGTAGGATTTTAAAAACACTGCAGTAGATTCAGCACTCTAAAGGTAAAGGGACCAAAAGAACAAACCAACACTGTCAGTCAAGCAGCATCATAGGAGCAGGAAAACTTGACGTTTCGGGCCTAGACCCTTCATCAGAAATGGGGGAGGGGAAGAGGGTTCTGAAATAAATAGGGAGAGAGGGGGAGGCGGATAGAGGATGGATAGAGGAGAGGATAGGTGGAGAGGAGGCAGACAAGTCGAAGAGGCGGGGATGGAGCCAGTAAAGGTGAGTGTAGGTATGGGGGTAGGGAGGAGATAGGCCAGTCCAGGGAGGACTGACAGGTCAAGGGGGCGGGATGATGTTAGTAGATAGGAGATGGGGGTGTGGCTTGAGGTGAGAGGAAAAACAGGTTAGGGAGGTGGAGATGAGCTGGGCTGGTTTTGGGATGCGGTTGGGGGAGGGGAGATTTTGATGCTTGTGAAATCCACATTGATGCCATTGCGCTGCAGGGTTCCCAGGCTGAATATGATTTGCTGTTCCTGCAGCCTTCAGGTGGCATCACTGTGGCACTGCAGGAGGCCCAGGATGGACATGTCATCTGAGGAATGGGAGGGGGAGTTGAAATGGTTCGCGACTGGGAGGTGCAGTAGTTTGTTGCGAACTGAGCGTAGGTGTTCTGCAAAGCGGTCGCCAAGCCTGCGCTTGGTTTCCCATGCTTGTTATCTCGGATTCTCCAGCATCTGCAGTACCTTTTATCTCTGAAACCAACACTGCCACCTACAATAATGCATCAGCAACCAAATGGACTATAAAAGCAATCGAAGGGAAAAACAAACACAGTCTGTTTTTGGCAGAAGTTACTGTGCAAGGACTCAAAACAGTACCTACATTGAAAATTTCAAACAAAGAATAAAGTATTAGGATGCAAATTTAAGGACTTCATTTAAAGAAAAATCTAGAAAACAAGTGTTTGTTGTTCAGATTATGAAAAATCAAGATTAATAAAGTAATTTGTTGTTCAATCTGTAAAAGGCCGGGGGAAGAAAAGGATTAGTTTATGAGGATAACGTGCAAAAATTTTGAAAGGGTGGTTGATTGGACCTGAAGATTGAAATAGTTAAAACTGCTTTCTGATTCTAATAATCCCATGCTGTTTAATTGAGGGAAAATAAGAGACAAGAATAAGCAAAAAGAGCAAGTGACAAAAGAAAACAAAGTAGAGAATTCAAAGTAGAGAATTCAGTTAGTCATGGTAATGATGAATTAAAACTAGGTAGAAAATCCAAAGATCTGCTTCTTCTTCGTTTGTTGACGGAGTATGTGTGCTAATGTTGTGAAACCTGAAAACATATTCACTGAACAGAAAGGAATCAACAGAACCTAATCATCAATCTGCAACAGGACAACATTACAGCAAGGTCTTTAAAGTTAAATCTTCTCTCCTTTGCTTCCCACACCCATAGTTATTAAACCTGTAGGCACTGAAACATGCAGGGATAGCAATTATTTTGCCTCACCCTAAGCAACAACAGAAACTGGTTTTTCAACCCTAGGCGTTCTGTTTATACAGCATGACATTCCAGTCCAGGCAAGCCCAGGATTACAGGTATCTGAACCAAAAGCCGACATTTTGTCAGACAGAATGTTGCACTCATTTCACAACTCTCAAAGTTATTTATCAGATACCATTGCTGTATGGTCAAATGCAAAGTCAGAGTCAATAGTCAGGAACAATTGAGGGCATTTAGTCACCATGCACGAGGAACTGAATGTTACTGCTGTTGACAAATAAAGTCATCACTGTTACTGTGTCTGCTTTCCTTCACGAGGCTGTGAAGGGAGAGAGAAAGAAGGAGGCAACAGGTCAAAGCACGTGCAATGAATTCTGCAGTACTTAAAAAGACCTCTATGGCACTGGTGGACACTGCATGCTCCCTCCCAGACAGGTGAGCGTGTAAACGGGGACAGACAGTCCGTCTCTACCACACCCACCATGGCTAGCTGCCTGAACCTGGCAATAGCCACCTCGGCAAGGTCCAAAACCAGGCTGACGAGGAAGTCCTCTATCCTGCACACCACTCTTCCTTCTTTACACTCCCCCCTTCCGCCTGATGCTTATAAATCCCAACGGCAGTGTGAATTGCAATGAAAACTTTAAGAGCAGCTGCTTCAAAAAACAACTAAAAAACAGATGCAAGTAAAACAAAAGGGTTCAGAAATAAACTCTTTCCTCCAGGCCACACAATTACACGCAACTTGATTTCAAATGAACCTACTTAAATGGTTACCCCACGGGAAGGCTGCATGTAACACTTTTCATCTCAGATCATCCACCGGGGAAGGTGGGACATTGTGGTGACTGGAGAGGAAGGTTAAGACCACAATCAGACCAGGTATAAGTCTTACTGAAAAAAGAGGCAGACGCTATAGGCTGAATGGCCTACCCCTGCCCCTATATCTTGTGACTTTCTTACAGGCTACACCAGTCAGTCAGTTTTCCTTCTTGCAATTCAGGTAGCAGCTATTCTTGTATTGGGGTAATTGTATGTTGGTGCCCTTCTCACAATAACTTGAAAGCAGTTTTTTTGGGTGGCAGTGGGGCTGGGAGTAGTGCAAGGCAATTACACAACCAGCAGAGGGGAGTTGAGCTCTTCTCTCCTTCATTACTCTAATGATATGTTACAGAATCTAATGCAGAAGTACATCAGTAACTCGGGGTCACAATTTCAAGGATTTCAGCAAGAGAGCTCTGAGCAAGACAAAGAGAAACATCTTCACTCAGTTGTTAGGATTGGAATGCACTGGTGGAGGCGGATTCCATAGAGATTTCAAAAGAAAGCTGGATGTATATATGAAGGTGATGAACTTAAAGGGCTATGGAGATAGGGCTGGTGCATGGGACTAGTGGGTAGCTCTTCGAGAACCATCACAGACGTGGTGGGTTGAATGGCCTCCTTCTGTAATGAAACATTCTATGATTCTAAGTACTGATCTTTGGTTGCCAGCCATTGAGGGTCCTAGGTGAAGCAAAACTGGCGCTTTCTCTGCCACATCAGAAAATGCAGGTTTTTTTTTTTTAACTGTAGATGTCAAGACCTTAATCGATATATGCAACAGTCTAAGATCTCTGTCACATGGTTGCCCAAATCACTATTAAAAAATGTTGAGCTTAACAAATGAAGGCACGCACATCTTTAACATTGCTGACATATAAATCTACTCATTGAAGACAAATATCTACTCAATGAAGGCCCATTGAAGACATGGGCCACAAATATCAATCTTCACTGCTCTTCTTCAAATGATTAAGATGGGTTCTTTTACAACCACCTGAAAAGGCAAGCAGGCTTTGGTTTAATATCTCATCTAACAGTGCTCCCTCAGTTCTTCACTGGAGTGGCAGCCTTAGTTTTAGCGTTCAAGCCTGGGAATGGGACTTGGACAGAGAGCCTCGTGCCTCAGGGGAACAAATATTACAATTGAGAGATGCCTGGCAAATAGCTTTACTGCTCTGACCACATCATCATACTCACAATGGCTATAAAAAAAATTCTATTGGGCAGGACACCATCAAAAATCGTAAAACCAAAAGATATTTATTCCAAGAGGCCGAAGATTGTCACAAACATCACCTTCAGTTTCTCAGTGCTAACAGCAATAATTAGAGTCAGTTCAGCACTGTGGGTACTCATTTGTAAATTAAACATGCAAAAATAAATTACAAGTTATCCTGTATCTCTGAAGCAGGGCAGATCTCATGTGGATTGAACCATGGTGTTTACCTCTCGTCCTCACTCTCCAGCTCAGGAGATAGGAAGAACCTGGAACAGATTCTCCTTGGCTGGAAGAGAAGAAGTTAAAGAAAAAAAAACAAAAGGAAGTACACATGCACTTCCGTGTATTCCATTTGGTTGATATTCAGTTTCCCTTCAAAATTGTGTGGACTCTAAAAGGGCATGGTTTTCAGCAGACATATTTAATTTTAAATTTGGGGATAGAACAGACTTCATTCCAACTTGCTTCAGGCAACAGGTAATGAATGGCATTAGTGCTGTCAGGTATTTATAAACAGACGTCTTAGCTAGACGTCTTCCTGCCAAGTGTAGCCTTTGAAATAAGTTAGTAAAAAAACTTGTGTGATGGTCAAACAGAAAAGAAAAAGACCTGACCCTTGTTAAATTTGGTAAGCCTCCTGAACTTATAAATTACAAACAGAACGTATGCATGCTTCTTGGCAATTATGGTTCCTTTCACCCCCACCTCCAATGATACGGATAAAACTTCAAACAAGGTCTTAATTTTGAAGTTGCTAAGAGCAAAGTAAGGGCATTTGTTCCTTCCCCCACCCCATCTACAGAGTGTTACTTTTTGGAAAGATTCTCTCTATTACTTTGCATTACAAGGTGCTGAATATTCAATCTTGTGAAAATTCACTCAAGCAGATATCTTTCAAAGTTTGTTGTTTGATAACTTGCTACCATTCCCTCTTATCATTTACAACTGAACCATTAAAGTATTTTGCAAATATTTATGCAGGATGCCAACAAGTAAATTCAACCATTCATTAGGGATATCTTAATTACAAAAATGTATTGTTGAACTGTAACTAACTGTTGGCCAAACAAGTTGTGATGGTGTTTGCATTTTTTAAAGCATCTATTGTCACTTGTGCAGACATTGGATTCAGATCGGAATAGGTCACAACATTTTGCAATGACGGAAAGGCAGGATCTTGGTTCTTCACCTCCGTAAATAAATGAACTTGCCAAACAAATTCCCAATTTGCTTTTGAAATGAGAGTCCAGTCGATGCAAAGAAACATGTAATCACTCAGTAACAAGCCAGTTTAATCAGTTGTTAGTTTTAATTACATTTACCATTCCTGAAAGTGAGGTGATAGCAGACATTATTTAAGCTTAAGTGATCAGAGATAGAAAGGATTGTTAGAATGTAGCACAAGTCTGTTAACCATCTATCCAATCTAATTCTGAAATTTGCAGCCTCAACTCCTTCCCTAAAAGAAGTTAAATTCCAATCAGATTTGTACAAGCATCTCTTGCTCATAAGACTAACAATCTCCTTCATTCTAAACCGCTCATCTATGGAATAATCTAACTCAGACCACTGTCTCCAATCCTTTCAAACACATCTATTAGGTTGCCTTATAAACTGCAATGTTCGAATACAAAAATTATATTTAAGTTATATTTATATTTTATCATACAAGGTGGCACCCTGGTGAAAAGGCATTGTATCCACTTTGAACCCTGATTATTCTGACAAGATGTAGAACCCAATATTGCATAAAGTATTCAGACCAAAGTCCAGCAAGGTTTCATGGAGAGTCATTCTTTTGGTTTACGTCCTTTATACCTTTAGTGCCAAAGCCTAAAACGCCATTATTATTTTACAGCCTCATTAGCTTGAAGTGCTGCCTTTAATGTCCTTGTAAACCTGCACCATCCACCAGCGGATGTAAAGAAATTCATGGTACAACCCAAAGTGCAGCAAGTTCTTCTCATTGTTTAATCATCATGTTAAGCTCAATCTACATTACTATTTGTTACCTATTCTTTCAGATCAATTGTTCTAGAGAAATAGGTATGCATTAGATCAGAGTGAACAGAAGACATTATTTTAAATCCTGAGTGTACAGCTAAGCCCAAGAGGCCAAAGGATTTGTGTTATGGACTACTGTGTTAGCTAACCTCAGAGTAGTAGTCTAAATGATACAATTGACATATGCTCTGCTTAGCTCAGAGAGGGGAACAACAAGACAAAACTAAAACGTACAAATTTACTTAGGATAATGAGAGATATAAGAGGTTGAAAACAGAGGCAATTAATAAAACAACAGCCGGCAAAAAAACAAGGATGTATCAAAATTTAAGTTATCAAATTTTCAAATGTATCAAATTTTAAATTAATTTTAAAATTAAGTTTAAATTATTACAGGGTAGAAAGGATTTCTAGGAAAAAGCATCAGCTCATAGCTCAATGTCAGACAATGCAAGCATCATAAGCATGTATTTGAGACACAAGACTGACTATTTCACAAACAAAAAAAAAACAACCATAACTCAAGTTTTGGCTTATATCATAAAGGCATACAGAGTGAAATGAAGTGGCAAGACTTGTCATTTCCCACAATATATGAGCTATCATACATCAAAAACATTGAAACAAAAGTACACTCATCTCTAAAAGCCAAAAGACCAGTTGCAGTAAATGAAAAGGAATCATTTTCCTTGTTCTACAACTCTTCACACCTTTGTTGTCCTGATCACCGTGAAATGATGAACATAAACAAAAATCACGAGAATTTAAATTGACTAGAGACGAACATAGTAAAACAACTGGCAAGGAAACAGACACGCAAGATTGAACATATTATCTTGTCATGTGTTCAGAAAATCTTTAAGCATTTTGACTACCCAATTCATGCATAATAACGAATCTCTTCAACGCACACAAATCCCCCTTCACAATAAACCACTTCATCTGCTGCTTTGTAGTCTCGGTTTGGAATAATATTTGAGTCATTTATATTTATCCTGATAATACAGAGAGGGCATGAGCATAAACTGTACAGACAGCAAACCTCACTCATTGACGTTGGAATGTAGTAGTTGAGTGAATAACTGCCAAAAGTATTTTTTGTTGTCAATTTGACTTCTACAAATAAGTGAGAGTGCAAAATCCAATGCGACACTAAATTAAATGCGCTAATGAGATAGTTGTAATCTCTGACAGACCACCCCAACAAGTTTTTAAGAAAATGTCTTGGCCGTTTCCACAATGAAAGCCACAAAGCATGTTCCCCAAAGGGATCTCAGAAGCTTTGGAGAACAAATCTCAACAGAAATCCAAGGACTTCAAAGCTCAGTTTCTCCAAAGACTGACCAATTAATTTCAGTCCAGGGACAGAAAACCTTTGACGGAAAGCATTTGTTTTAGTGGCCCTATTCGCCGACAGGCAGAAGACATTTTCAGGTGAGCTGGATTTTGTTTTGTGAAACTTGGATGGCATCCATTTTGTAAAATTAAATCCAAGTCATCACAAAGGGGATTTCAACAAGTAGAGAAAATACAAAGCAAACAATGGAATTAATTACCACTTTCCCCTGAATGAAGTTAGTAGGAATTTATAGAATGAAAGATAGGACAGCTGATTAAAACGTAAAAGAGAAAATTCAGTGCTTAAAAAGGGGGCACTTAGTTAGTAAAACGCATTATAATCTGATCGGGGCTGTTTGGAAACTAAAAATGTTCCGGGGCTTTTCCCAGAAAATTAACTTAATTTTGTTCAAGCCTTGGGGTGGTTTTGAAAACGTGTTTCTCCGACGTAGCTGCACTGAGCAGATGTTAGTAACAGAAATTCACTTATCAGAGCATTGTGCACCATGATTAATTAAAATTTTGTAGAGAAATTAAAATAATGTCTATGACACACACTCGAGACTTCTGAAGTCTGATATTAGATTAGACCAGGGGGGTGTTAGTGTACAAACGCTGATAGAACTCGCTCATTCGAGCTCTCCCTCCTTTCACTGCACTCGAAACACAAATAGTCCACTGGGAAACAAACAGGGTCCCAACTCAATGCTAAAACCTGAAATTTCCGGGCCAGTTGGGAATATAAAAGGTAGCACGGCTGTAGTTCAAGCTCGAACAAGAAGTTGAACAAAAGGCGAGACCAGCAGAATCGAAAGTCCAGCCACCGCCCTCAACACAGGCAGCAGACATTCTCTGTGAATGTATTTATCACCAATTCCTCCGGTAAAAGAGAGGGGGATTGTGAAAAGAAACGGGATCTCGGATTCCTCTATATCCGAGGGCACTTTTAGAAACGATTCAATTCCTTCTCACTGGATCCCTTTTTCTCAGGGATCCGGGAGGATTCTCGATCCCTCCAGATCCCTTTTTCTGTGTTACCACCCCCAACGTTCTCAGTCTCGCTTCCGCATTTCTCCGTGTGAATTCCCCGCTGATCCTCACGTACTTTCCTGAACTCTTACCTCTGCCCAGAACTTGTCCCACCTCCACTGACGGCACCCTGAAAGTGTAGCTCTTTGGGTCGAACCCTTTACATCGAGTCGATGCCTCGCCGCTCCAAACCTGTGGATTCGGACAGGTTAACATCAAATAAAAGTACAAAAAAAACCCCATCCTTTCCCTCAGTTTCCAGCTCACCCCCCCCCCCCCGCAATGGGGATAATTCGCCCTCGCTCGGATTAAAACTCAGTCGATGATGAAATTGATACGAAACTGAAGATGTGGAGAGCAGGGCTAGGGGAACCGTGTAACAAACCGGAGGTCCTGCGAACCGTCCCTTTGGCAGAATTCAGATGTACACGGTCTAACCTAGTTAGAAGTAGAACTCACTCACCTGGAGCAGGAGGGTGACTATACCCAGAAACGACAGCACGTAACTCCCCATTGGGTTGCGAGTCAATTTCCAAAACGCGTTGTGCCTGTTGCCTCTGTATTCCACCTCCTCGTTCTCACTGACTTTCCCCTTCTCTCCGATTACCATCCTTCACCAAATCGTCCAAAACTGGAAGCCAATCGCTGCCAATCCAGGTGACGTCTCCAGGTGAGTTTCTCTCTCATTGGCTGACGCCCGGATGTTTGTGTCCAATTTTGGGTAAAGCTGGCGTCAGGTAAAGGCGGCGGCGACGCCCCGAGGCTTCCAGCTCCCAGTGATTGAAACTGTTTTAATAAATTCCCCCACTCCCAGTTTCAGTGGAAGGTGACGGAAATGATGCCGTTTACTGGAAGAGGAGCGGGCATCAAAACGAACTTGCTAAGTGTAAATTGTCTGGACAGCGACCTCTTGGAAAGTTGGCATCAATCCCGCTTGTGTACTGTGGATTTGGGCAGCCGCCTGCATTAATGTCGAGCTTAACCCCAACACAGATCGGTGAACAAGGAGGTTACATTCCAAACAAGGGTGACTGGAGTAGACACTGCTGGCTTAAGGCAACTGTTCTGCATGTTTGGAGAGAATTAAAGTTCAGATATTGTCTATATTAAAGCCATTCTAGATGATGAAATATATAGGTGGCCTTTCTTCGTAAATCAGAATTTCTAGAGAGGGGGTCAGTCTAGTGAAATTTAGTCTTTCATCAACCCTCCCTTGTTTCTGGTCTGGACCAGCAGCCCCGATGTTAATTGCGTCAACTTTAGCAGATTCCCCTTCACTAGAAGTTTAACTCGAAATCTCCCTGTCCTTTTGTTCCCCTTTTAGGACACTCCTTACAACTGTTAAACGTGCTTTAGAAATACATGCTGTTGTTTCAAATACAGGAAACCTTATTTAGTATTGCTTTTTTCCAACCAGGACATCATAATGCAACTACTATGTCTGTACATGAACACTTGCTGCTTGAAAGTAGAGTCGCAGGTAGATAGGATAGTGAAGATTGCATTTAGTCTGCTTGCCTTTATTGGTCAGTGCTTTGAGTATAGGAGTTGGGAGGTCATGGTGCTGATGTGCAGGACATTGGTTAGGGCTCTTTGGAATACTGCATTCGATGTTGTTAAACTTGAAAGGGTTAAGAAAAGATTTACAAAGATGCTGCCAGGGTTGGAGCATTTGAGCTATAGGGAGAGGCTAAATGGACTGGGGCTATTTTCCCTCAAGCATCAGAGGCTGATGGGTGACCTTATAGAAGTTTATAAAATCATGAGGAGGCATAGATATAGTGAACAGACAACGTCATTTCCACGGGGTGGAGGAGTCCAAAACTAGAGGGCATAGGTTTAATGTGATAGGGGAAAGATTTAAAAGGGACCTATGGGGCAACATTTTCACCCAGTGTATGTATGGAACGAGCTGCCAGAGGAAGTGGTGGAGTCTGTTACAATGACAACATTTGAAAGGCATCTGAGTGGGTATATGAATAGGAAGGGTTAAGAGGGATATGGGCCAAAAGCTGACAAATGGGATTAGATAAATTCAGGAATAGTAGGAACTGCCGATGCTGGGGTCTGTGATAACAAGGAGCTGGAGGAACACAGCAGGCCAGGCAGCATCAGAGAAGCTTTCCTGCTTCTCTGTTGCTGCCTGGCCTGCCATGTTCTTCCAGCTCCACACCTAGATAAATTCAGGATATCTGGTAAGCGTGGACAAGTTGGACCGAAGGGTCTATTTCCATGCTGTATAACTCTATGACTCTATTTAGTAGATACCTGTCACATTTCATCATAGCTAAAGTTTAAAAGGCAGTAAATGTAAATAATTTCTTCCTCTATTGAACTGCTGCAGTCTGTGTAATTGAAGTAAACCATCTATACTGTTAGGGTGGGAGTTCCACGGTAATGACCCGGGGACAGTGAAGCAACAGCAATACATTTCCAAGTCAAGACAGTACGTGTTTTGGAGGGGAATTTGAAGGTGGTGACGTCCTCCCACATCTGCTAAATCTGCAGTAGATTTATCTCCCTAAAGGGCATAAACCTGGATTTATAAGTTGTAATTGACAGAAAATGCTCCCAAATTCATTTATATGTAAAATCACAAACAAATAGTCTCAAATTGACCTCAGAGTACATCTACTTAGATTACTTCCACCCTGGGAATCACTGGACAATGGCTTCAAAAGGATATATCCTGTTAAGTAGAGTGAAACAATGTACTGGCTGCAGCTGGAGGCTAGTGGTATGGCAGTGAGGCAGTGGAAGAGGACTGGGACTTTACAGAGATTGAGGAGAATAAAGAGGGGTAATGCATTAGAATCACCACAGACATATCTTGTTGGTTACCTTGCCCAGAGCAGTAATAGTTCTGTCAGCAAGATTTTCAGCAGGAAGTGTTGGGATGGGTGAGCATGCAGCCAAACAAGGATGATGTAGTTCGAGTTCTTGTCGTCAATCACACATTTATGAGGATTCTGGCTGAGAAATTGGATCATTCCTGAATTGAGGCGTGTTCCAGATGCAGCATTGACTGCACGCAGTGTAAGCAACCAGTGGGAAGACCGCAAAACATTGACCACTTATATACTAATGAGGAAGACCAATGTCAGGCGTGGCTGAAAAATGAGAACTGTACTTACAAGGTTTTAGGCCTTGCTCTGTTTACTGTGTGGAGTGATCAATAAAAATATTTTTCAATGTGTTTACAACTTTGTTAGAAATAGCAGACAGAAGAAATCTTTATCAATATATTTGGACGTCACCACATACATACTTGAGGAAACATTCTCTAAACTATTTCAGAACCATACAGTTAAAGTTTCTGTGGTCAACCAGTGCGTCGGTGAGGATTGTGGCTTTTGGTGTGAAATGTAATCCTGAAACAGTTGCTGCATCTAATCCAGAAATGGGAAGAGAAATGATGCTTTTGTAGCCATGCTGATTGGAAAGTTAATCAACAGGGCATTTTTATCTATCTTTACCCAAAGTTTCAACTGAGTTCTTCACACAGTGACACTTGCCTGTTGCAAATGCAAGAATCTTTGCACTGCCTAAATCACCAACATTGCTCAGGAAGGAGGAAATTGAACATGCCTGTGTGTACACTTCCTACTCCCTGCCACTTTCTATTTGCAGTCTTTCAATTTTACCCTAGATATTCTGAAATTGGGACAGAATAAACATAGTTATTAGCTGGTAGGGGATATTTGTACACTCACTGTATTAGATTGGCAGATGCTTGGATCGGGGAGCAAAAAAAGTCAGTCTTAATACATATTGATCCTGGTATGTGGGGTTGGGAGCTTGTTTTGATTCTAACACCAATGTGTCAGTACTTAGAAAGTCTTTACAGCTTACCACATCACTGTGTGAAATTTAATTCCATAGCTGGCTTAGGATCTTAAGGAATGCCTAAGATTAAAAGTTTTTCTGAATTCCCTTTACCAAAGCAAACATTAACATTGAATTTGATCATTTTCTTATGAAGATTGTTGCTGTAATGGGATGGGGTAGGAATATTCCTCTGCCCTGCACCAGTGTACTAACAGCTGATCTCAGTAGCTCTTGCTGCAGTCCTGTGAAAGAGATTTCCCAGTTTGCAACACAGATTATTGTGCAATATGTCGGCCTACTTTGAAGTTGTTGGTGCACATTAGGCTCTTTTCCAACACCTCGTGCTTTGTGTTCTTGTTAAAGAATTGGTTTGTATCTGCAGGCTGACTCAACAGTACCCTATTACTTGCATGTCTATACATGTAGCGTATGAACTAGTAAAAAAAATTACATATAGTATTATAACATAGTCTTCAAATCAAGAATTGGCAGGTGCTGTATTTTCAAGGGTGTGCCACTCGTGTGATATATGTAATTGTGTTCTCCCTGTTCCAGCGAGGCTGCATAGATCATATACAACTATATAGAGCTGAAGTTATCTGATGTTGTGGCCAATATTCGTCTCTTAACCGTTTTTACCAAATTTCTTTGTACCTCATAAAATAATTAGTGTAATCACTGACTGGAATGCTTTTGAATGCTTGGGAGAAGAGATCAAGTTCTACATAAATGTAAGCCAAATTTCCTGTCAATCACTGAAACAATCCAAAATAATCTGTCGCAATTCTGATGTGTGTTTAGATACTTGTCGCTATTCACAGGCAATCCTTTACAAGTATCCACTCCCAATAACCTATCATCAGTCTAAGATAACTTACTGTACCATTTTTAGAATGTTATTTCTTATTAATCATGTCAAGCTGTAGAATCTTGAGATGAAACAAAAATCTTGCCATTTATTAGACTTTAAGATGTGCCTCAAACAACATCTTCCCGATGCATGAATGTACACAATTATGGTGTAGTGGTGATGTCAGTGCAATAGTAATCCAGTACTTGAATTCAGTCTTCTGGCAGATGATGACATTGTAATTCAATAAAAACCTAGACTAAAAAGCTATCTTTAAAAGTGACAATATAACCACTGTCCTTTCGTTGTCACAAAAAAAAATGGATCACAAATGTCCTTTAGGGAAGGACATCTGCCATTCTTACCCGGTCTGGCCTACAGTAATGTGGTTGACTCTTAACTGCTCTCTGGGCAGTTAGGAATGTGCAATAAATTCTGGCCTAGACAGTGATGCCTACATGAATAAACAAAAAATATCCAAACCTTAATTCAGCAACAGAGTTTACTTATGTAAGACCAATAGGAAATTAACGTTTCATGGTTAATTTAGTTCAGTTATAATTACGCAATCAAGGGATATTCATTGATTGATCTAATGTTATTCTGCTTAACTGTCACCACTGTCAATTTTCTCATGTGACTGTGCTTGTCCTCACCTGACAAAGAGAAGCATGACAGGAGTTTCAACAGAATAAAGGTAATAACATGCCCAGAGGTCCCTGGTTAGCTTATTTCCATTTCACAGAACTAGATTGTGCAAATGTGCAACCTTCCAGGTTGAATAATGCCAGGCAACATCCTCCAAACACGCAAAATCTTTAATGGGCAACAAAGTAAGGCAAGGAGGAATTCAAAGAGGAACGAAAATCATAATAACCACAGTGTTTTACATTGGATTTGTTTTAATGCATAGTGTCTTAGTATAGACAATTAGTTTTGACTAAATGTAATCTTTGTAATACAGTTAACTTTGTAATACAGTTAACTTTGTAACAATGTATTTAGGATAGTAATAATATAATCCTTCAGAATTTTAATACTCAAGACTATGTATTGTCTGAATGTATAAGGATATCTCATCACTTCACTCTTTATAAACAGTCTGTATAACAATTCATTCAAATCAATACTTTGTGATCTTCTGTATTAGCTTCATATGGTTTTTAAGTTTTCCACTATATTTTTTGTCTTTTATAAAAAAAAGTCAATCTCAGCACTCTTAACCCCAGATAGAAGCAGTTAGCTTCTAAAACAAATATTTACTGAAAAGAGATTTGATTTAATGGGGGCTCTTACCAAACAGTGAAAACAAAGACAATGAGTTCAGTATTACTTGTGGGGGATCTGACAGCTTCCATCTCCCTATTCTAAACTATGAGTGTAAAAACTCTTAATAAAATTCAAGAAGTTTTAAAAGTAACAATAGCTAATCATAATGAAGAGGATGGGCCCATGGATAATTGACACTGGAAGGAATGAGACAAGAGATAATAGCCATTAACTGATGTCACCTCCTACTATCACCCTTAAGAGCTATTAAGAGATTGATCACGCAGCCCATAAACCAACTAGAAATGAGCCTCACCTTACCTAGCCAACTAAAATGAAATGACCTGATTGACCAGGCTGCGGGTTATGGCTTGGAAATCACAAAAAACAGCAGCTTTCGGAAACCAAGGCTAGCACCAAAACTGAAACTGAAGTTAACAGAACTTGCTGTCTAAACAGAAGCAGAAGATGCCGGAGGTATTGGAGAGAGACCATAGGCTGACTCTTGACCTTCATCCCCCAAGCTGAAGCAAAAGCCATAGTGTGCCTGTGATGTCGTTTTGATAAATATTACTTTGTAACTGATATAAAGTTTCCTGAGCTCCTACACCAGATTGTCTCCTGTTGCTTTTATTGGCTTTATTTAATCTCAAATAAATATTGAGATTTCTGTTTAAGTTATAAACTAAAACTTACACCTGTCCTAAATCAAACTAAACAAGTAATGCTGTAGCATACACCTTAGAATGTAAAAATAATTCTGGCTTCTTTTCTCCATCACTAACCATTTCGTTTATCCCATTTTTTTTGTTCCTTGACTTCTCACATTTGAGCCTGTTCCCATTAAACTCTCACCATTCAACTTGTTTTCTTGGCCCCATGCCAGCTGATAATGCAATGGTTCCTTTCCTCAGGTTCAGCTCACGAGCTTTCAAATTTGTGGTCTTCACCTTTCCACCTCAAAAAAATCCTCTCTTGATTCTTTTTCCTTCCAAACAATCATTCTACCTTTAACCTCCCTTTCTATTCAAAAATCTTTGACTGAGTTCTTGCTTCTCAGATCTAGCCCTTCTTTCCCGTAACTATATGGTTAAACCTCTCCAATTAAATTTCTGAGATAAAAGGTACTGCAGATGCTGGAGAATCCGAGATAACAAGCATGAGGCTGGATGAACACAGCAGGTCAAGCAGCATCATAGGAGCAGAAAAACTTGACGTTTCAGGCCTAAACCCTTCACCAGAAAATCAGAAATTCTGATGAAGGGTTTAGGCCCGAAACGTCAAGTTTTCCTGCTCCTATGATGCTGCTTGACCTGCTGTGTTCATCCAGCCCCATGCTTGTTATCTCCAATTAAATTTCTGCCCTGCTACAACACCAAAACAACCCTCACTGAAGTCTGTATGATTTGACCTTAAGGTTTTATCTTTCCATGTTCTTTACAATATCACTACAGCCTTAGACATGGTCAGCTAAACAATTCTCCTTCAATGCTTCTCTTTCATTATCTTATGATTAAGACTGTCTGTTTTTCGTTTTGACTTACTCACAACGTTAACTCTCTTTCCTACTCCACAGATGCTACCAGACCTACAGAACTTTTTCAGCACTTTATCAATACAAGTTGTTGTTATTGTGGGCCTTTATTGCTATTTCCTTGATGTAAACAGACTAAGAGTGTGACAGATTTCACACCTTGCTGGAAGTGTTCATCTCTGGTTGTTAGTCTCTTTCTCCAAACATTTCTCCTACTGAGCTAGCAAATCAAGGAATCAAACTGGTCTATTTCATTATCTTGACAATACACGTATCTTTAACATTACAAAAGAGTTAGTCCAGCTACCAGGTTTAATTAGTTTCCCACCAAAGACACTGAAGCAAGAAAACCTGGTTAGCACAGATGTTTAAGCTGATGAGAACTGTTGGCTGTATGCAGACACTTGCCCAGAAGGGTCACCAATGCTACAGAAAAATGAAGTCATCCTATTGATATTGCTGACTACACAAGTATTAAATCAATTATGTCCTAATTATCTGGCATCACACAAAATAAAGAAATCTTCTGGTATGTCACGATCATGTGCTCTGTGGTTTTGAATGAAGAAGCAGCTGTAGAATACTTCTCAGTGGTATCCTGGGCACTCAGCAAGTTCCCATTGGCTCACAATCAGTCTGTGCTGTGGCAGTAAATTCTATGGTAAACATCACCAAGTGTGGCTCAAAAGCCCCACTTTGGTATGGCAGTCCTGCCATATTTGCTGCAGGAAAACAGTGTGAGAGAAGGTGCAGGCTAAGTAGGCCTCTGAGTTCTCTGAGGGGTCCTGTTGGCCAGCTGAGCTTTCATTTCTGCTCATTGTTCCAACGCTCTTCCAACTAGTCCACCTCTCAAGGCCACAGTATCAGTGACTGTTGCCCAGTTCCTAGTGGCAACGTTCACCATCATCATATTTCACTTGCAGGTGTCCATTATAGCAGAGATATGGAGACTCAACAGGTCATGCCCCAGCGGCCAGTTCACTGTTCAGGCAGTCTTTCAGTGTACCTCCATCGTTTAACTGATGGACATAGCGAAGTTAGGACAGGCATCATTGGTTCAACAATGAGTGCGTGCTGATGCATTTTGCTGATTCCAGGACCACTGAATCGGTGAATTTGTACTGCTAAGGGATGCCAAGGATATGTCTGAGGCAACAAAGATGGAAACTATTCAGCCTTTTCTCCACTGAGCATGTATTAAGTCTCACCATGTGTGCACTGAGGAGACAGACTTGGTAGACAGAGTTCAGTGGCTTCAGTCATGTCGATGTTGTTCCTACTCTCTTGGGCATAACAGTTGGAGATTTTGCAATGTATGTGTTGATCTCAGCACCCAATGACAAACTACTGTTGATTGTGGAGTCTAAATATGTAAATGATGAGAAGACATCAATATTGTCTATTGTCACTCAGCAAGCAGGGTAAACCAATTTCTAATTATCTACATTGGTAAGAAAATGATTGAGAATACAAAAGAAGATCAATCAAAATGTCCCTGAAGCCGAGAGTGATTTTAACTCCACCTGGTGCAAACAAAATGGGTGGGGAATAAAGATGATGGGTGGGGTGATTGTAGAGGTCTGTGATATGAATTCTCAATATGCTATTTTCAATCCCATCATTTTCAGATGAATCTTTCGTAAGCAGATTTTCTTTCCCTGTTTCAATTAACAATTAGTAGCTAGAATAATTTAAAAATGTGTATTGACAACATAATTGAACAGACCATATTAGTTTCTTCAAAGAACTGTACAGAACAACAGAGGAACAGGCCCTTTGGCCCACCAAAACTGCACTGACACGTGCTGCCTTTTTAAACTAAAATTATTTTGCCTCTACATGGGGTCTGTAGCCCTCTATTCCCTGCTTACTCATTATATCTGTCAATATGCTTCTTAAATGTTGCTATTGTATCCACCTCCACCATCTCCTCTGGCAGTGCAATCCAGCCACTTACCACCCTCCGTGTAAAAACTGTGCCTCTCACATCTCCTTTAAACTTACCCCCTTTAACGTTAAACCTATGACCCCGAAGTAATTGACATTTTTACCCTGGGAAAAAGACTCCAAATACCTTTCAATCCATAGTTTAATCAACTTCTATCAGGTCGCCCTTCATCCGTTGGCATTCTCATGAAAACAAACCAAGTTTGTTCAATCACTCCTCATAGCTAATACCCTCAAACCAGGCAACATTCTGCTAAGCCATTTCTGAACCCTCTCCAAAGCCTTCATATCCTCCTTATAGTATCGTACCAGAAATGTACACAATATTCCAAAGGTGGCCTAACTAAAGGTCTATACAACTGTAACATGACTTGCCAATTTTTATACTCTGTGCCCTGACCGATGATGCTATATGCCTTCTTGATCACCTTCTTGCCACTTTCAGGGAATTGTGGACCTGTATACCTAGATCCTTCTGTATGTTGATGCCACTAATGATTCTACTGTTTACTGTATATTTTCCTCCTGCATTAGATCTTCCAAAATGCATCACTTTGCTTTTGTCTAGATTAAGCTCTAACTGCCACTTTTCCACCAAAGTCTCCAGCCTGATCCAAATCCTACTGTATCCTTTATCAATCTTTCTAACTATCTGCAGCTCCCCCAATCTTTATGTCATCCAAAAAGTTACTAATCAGGCCATTTACCCTCTCCTCCAAATCATTTATATATCTCAAAACAACAGGGGGGCCCAGCACTGATCTCTGCAGAACTCCAGTCAGAACAACACACTCCCATTGCTACAGCCTGTCTTTTATAGAACAAAGAATAAAGAACAAAGAAAATTACAGTACAGAAACAGGCCCTTCAGCCCTCCAAGCCTGCACCAACATGCTGCCCATCACAACTAACACCCCCTACCCTTCTGGGACCGTATCCCTCTATTCCCAACCTATTCATATATTTGTCAAGACGTCCTTTAAAAGTCACTATAGTATCTGCTTCTACTACCTCCCCCGGCAGCGAGTTCCAGGCGCCCACCACCCTCTGTGTAAAAAACTTGCCTCATACATCACCTTTAAACCTTGCCCCTCGCACCTTAAACCCATAGTCCCTGATAACTTACTCCTCCATCCTGGGAAAAAGTTTCTGACTGTCCACTCTGTCCACGCCCTTCATAATCTTGTAGACCTCTATCAGGTCCCCCCTCAACCTCCGTCGTTCCAGTGAGAACAACCCAAGTTTCTCCAACCTCTCCTCATAGCTAATGCCCTCCATACAAGGCAACATCCTGGTAAATCTTTTCTGTACCTTCTCCAAAGACATCACATCCTTCTGGTAGTGTGGCCACCAGAATTGACCACAATATTCCAAATGCGGCCAAACTAAGGTTCTATAAAGCTGCAACAATTTTAAATTTTAACAATTTTACCTGCCAATTTTTAAAGTCAATGCCCCATTTATGACTAAGCCAGTTCTGTATCCATCTTACCAGCTCACCATGGATCCCATGTGACTTCACCTTTTGAATCAGCCTGCCATGAGGTCAAATGCCTTGCTAAAGTCCATATACACAACATCTATTGCCCAGCCGTTATCAATTATCTTTGACACTTCCTCAAAAAACTCTCTCAGGTTTGTGAGACACGACCTTCCCTGCACAAAGCCATGCTGCCTATTGCTAAAACATCCATATTTTTCCAAATATCAGTAAATCCTATCCCTAAGAATCTTCTCCAATAACTTCACAACCATCAACATAAGGCTGAACAGCTGTGATTTCTGAACATCCCTGTTGCCCTTTTTAAACAAAGGAAGAATGTTAGCTATTCTCCATTCCTCTGGGATCGCTCCGTGCCTAAAGAGGATAAAGATTTCGTACAAGACCCCAGCAATTTCCTCACCTGCCTTCCTATGCAACATCAATATAATCCTCCCAGGACTCACCATCCACCATGTCCTTCTCCCTGTTATTACTGATGCAAAATATTTATTGAGTACTTCACCTACTTCCTCCAGTTCCATGCATAAATTCCCTTCTTTCTCCTTGAGTGGACCAACCCTTCCCTAAGTTACCCTCTCGCTGCTAATATATGTATAAGATGCCTTGGGATTTTGCATTCTTCGAGGACTCTGTCTGTCTTCAGTTTCCTAAGCCTTATGTATGCCTCCTTTTTCTTCTCGACTGTAATTCCTGATTCAGTAGGGAAAATGTTTGGTAAAAAAGACAAACACCAGCTATTAACATTTTTTACAAGGTGCAATCCGTCATACTGTCAGGCTCAGAGGACTGGCCCCTAACTTATATGACAAAACTACATCTCCACAATGTAATGCACACACATTCTCCAAATTGTAAACAAATGTTGGTGGCGCAAAGTTTCTTAGTCCAGATAAATGATCATAAGACAATATTCCCTGTGGGCAAGGATGTTCCAGATGACGGTTTTATCCCCATCAATATCCACCTTCCACTTTAAGGTGGGAATCAGTATGTGGAGCACTTATTTCTTCTGATATGGAATCCAGTGCAATTAGAGCTACTCTATTCAGGAATGAAATCAGGAAATATCTCTTCATAGGACAAAACAATCCAAAACGCTTTGTCATTCCAACAGTCATCCTACCTTTAACCTCTCTTTTTCCTTCAAAGTCCTTGGCCATGTTGTTGCTTCCCAGCTCCAAGCTCCTTATTCCCATCACTCTGTGGTTTAACCTCCCTAATCGAGTTTCCGCCTATACCACATCAGTGAGACAGCCCTGACCAAAGTCAGAAATGTTGAAATCAGGAAACCGTTTTTCATAGGACAATGTAAAAATCAAATTGCTTTGTCCTTCCAAACAATTGTCATATCTTTTAGCCTCCTTTCCTTCTCCAAAATCCTTGACCATGTTATTCCTTTTCCAACAGAAATTGTCAAGATTGAGATAAGCAGATTTCTATTAGGTAAAATTATCAAGGAGTAGGATCAAAGCTGGGTAAACGGTGTTAAGGCACAGACATGATCAGATTGAAAGTTAGAACAAGCTCAAAAAGATGCTCCTTTTCTTAAAGAAAAATCACAATGTATACTTTTGAGAGTAAATGACAGTTCTGTTTGGTCCTCAAATATGCACACACTTTTTAAAGAAAGCTATCTATACTATCTAACCACTTTTTCCTGCTATTAGAGTTTCTTTTATTGTGTATACAAATTAATCAGGGCAAGTGTATAGATTCTATCTCACTAACAACTTCAAGCTATGGGTATTGGAGTTTTGCCATACACGTGGTTTATAATTATTCATGCGATAATATAGGAAATTACTGTGACAAGAATGCTAGAAACCTAATTGATGTCAAGGATACTGTGTCCTTCTCTTGGCTAAGCATTCATACATAGTAAAATGTAATGTTTTTTGGCTGTAACTATGCTGATTATTTTCGGTAAGTATCTATTCCTAAGGAATTTTCTTACGGTCAATTTGTCTGTAGATGGTTATCTCAAGCATGAGAACCAAGATTTCTGAACATGTTTGCTGGTTATGTAAACAAGACCAGACAAAAGTATCTTACTTGACATGATTTGTCTTCGTGACAGGAGAGAATATTATGACTACTGCAGCATAACTGTGTTACTAGACTGGTAATTCAGAAGCCTGGATTAATATTCCAGAGCTATGAGTTCAAATCTCATCATAGAAACTGAAGAATTTGAACTCAGTTAATTAAATCAATGTGGAATAAAATGCTCCCATCAGCAATGGGTCAAGGTGAAACTGCTGGATTATTTGGAAAAACCCACTGGATTCATTATGTCCTCTAGAAAAGAAAATGTGTGGCAGAATTTTATAGCGTGCCCTGAAATCAAGGCAGTGTTTCATTGAGTACATCTTCAAGAAACCCAAGTATAACCAAAGTCAATAGGAACCAATTCTCTAACTTCAGATAATGTTGATCTTGTTAGTGTTGATCTGGCCACATGCACGTCCTGTACAGTGTAACCTGTATGCCTCATCCTGTCCAATTTTTTTTCACTCTATCATCTGTATAACCTTACTTATTATGATCTGCCTGTACTGCTCACAAACAAAACTTTTCACTGTACTTACATACACGTGACAATAAATCAAATCAATCAATCAATCAAGGGGCAAACTTTCCATTTACTGGAGTCATACTGCACACAAAGGAATATGGATACGAGCTCTGAAGGGGGTTCCTTCATGCAGCTTTCATAACCCCTTTGTGCTACTTTGTTAATGGCGAGAAATGGAAATAGTAGCAAATGATAGCACAATATTCACCTCATTCACTTCCTCTGCCATCAGTATAACACGGCTGCAGTATGTATTATACAGGAGATGCATTGTAGCAAATTACGAAAACTTCCCCAAAACTGCAACTTCCACTTCTTAGAAAGACAAGACTAGAAAGTGCATTGGAAAATCTCTGTATGCAATTTTTACTCCAAGTTACATCCCATTCATTATTTCCTGTTCAAACTCCTTGAATTTCCTTTGAACAGCATATGTGAATACTTTCGTAGTAACATAAGAACATTGGAACAGGAGTATGCCATTCAGCCCCTCAGGACTGTTCCACCACTCAATGAGATCATGGCTGATCTGTGGGCTAACTCCAGAGACCTAACTTTGGCCCATATTCCTTAATACCTTTGCTTCACAAAAGTTTATATATCTCAGATTTGAAATTAACAACTGATCCAGCATCCATTGCCATTTGTGGAATAGAGTTCCAAACATCTACCACCTTTTGTCATAGACTCATAGAGATGTAAAGCACAGAAACAGACCCTTCAGTTCAACTCATCCATGCCAACCAGATAAATCTAGTCCCACTTGCAGCATTTGGCCCATATCCCTCTAAACCCTTCTTATTCATATGCCCATCCAGATGCCTCTGAAATGTTGTAATTGTACCAGCCTCTACCACTTCCTCTGGCAGCTCATTCCGTGCATACACCACCCTCTGTGTGAAAAAGTTGCCCCTTAGGTCCCTTTTAAATCTTTCCCCTCTCACCTTAAACCTAAGTCCTGTGGTGTTTGACTCCCCCATCCCAGGGAAAAGACCTTGTCTATTCACCCTATCGTTGCCCCTCAGGTCAACCTATAAGGTCAACCCTCAGCCTTCAATGCTCCAGGGAAAATAGCCCCAGCCAATTCAACCTCTCCCTGTAGCTCAAACCCTGTAACCCTAGCAACATCCTTTGTGTATAGAAGTGCTTCCTAACATCTGTCCTGAACAGTCTGGCCCAAATTCTAAGTGGAATTCCCCAACCAGTGGAAATAGTTTCTTTATCTACACTGTCTTTTCCAGTTAATATCTTTAAAACTTTCAGCAAATGACGTCATGGTTTAAGGACAGAGTTCATCATCAACATTTCAAGCGCAGTTAGGGATGCGCAATTCATTTTGTCATTTTAAGCAATATCTAACTCCTGAAACAGAATTGTGAAATAAAATCTGTGCACAATCAAAATTGTTAATGAACACTGCTAATGACTGAAAATCATCAACCCTATCACAAAATCACAGTAGTCTGTAAAAATATGCTCGGAGAAAAATTCAGTTTGTAAAGGCAATGCATTGCATGAGCTGCATTCAAATCGTAACCTGCACCAAGCTGGGAGATTCCTCTAATATTTGGCTCCATGGGGAGAGGTGAATCAGTCTTTACTTTAGATTATTGCGCAGTGACAATTACTGAATCTTAACCCAGCAAGTAAAGCTTTGCTCCAGCAAAGAGTTAACCGTGTCAGAGTTGCAGCAGAGACAATTGCTGAGGACTTATGGTTTGCTGTTTAGTTAATATTTCATTGTGATGTGCAAAATTAAATGTTGAACTGTTCTCATAAAGGGAAACTTCTTTTCCTCTTACATCTTGCATATGGGCCTGTTCCTGTTGCATATTTTCATCATGTTCTGCTTTTTCAGATTTTTTTTCTGATGAGCATAAATTAAACTAAGCAATATCAGCAGCAAATGCGTTGATGAGTAACAAAAACAGAAGTTGCCAGAAAAGCTCTGCAGATCTGGCGTCTGTGAAGAAAACTCAGAGGAAGGCTCACCGGACCTGAAACATTAACTCTGATTTTTTTCTTTACAGATGCCGCCAGACCTGCTGAACTTTTCCAGCAACTTCTGTTTTAATTCCTGATTTACAGCATCTGCCTTTCTTTCAGTGTTGGTGTAAATTCCCTTAGCCCGTTAAACCAATAAGAGAAGGTTAGGTTTACACATGGAAGTATGCAATTTTCAGTGACAGATTTAAAAATATGTGGGCAAAACCTTTAAAAACATATTGACCACATCATGGTGGTTGGATGTGCTTAAGAACCACTAGTTGTTTCCTTGGAAATGATTTCTGGGATGTTGTATGACTCATATCTTTACAGGACATTAGCAGCGTGATTAGTATTTCATTGGTAGTAAAGTACTTTGGGGGTGGCCTGATGTTGGGAAAAACATTATATAAATGCAAAGATAACAAGGTGTGGGGCTGGATGAACACAGCAGGCCAAGCAGCATCATAGGAGCAGGAAAGCTTGACGTTTCGGGCCTAGACCCTTATCTCTGATATAAATGCAAATCTTTCTTTTAGGCAGACTTTGGAAACTCAGAACTAAATAATCAAGGAAGATAGAAATTGTGATTACATGTACATATTTTTACTTTATGCTAAGTGTATCATGAGGAATCCATCAAGATAATAGGAATAAAAATGTTTCAGGTCATTGACATTTCATCAGAACTGGCTTTGAAGTGCTACAGAGCCCTCGAATAAATGGCTGAATGTTGCAATGGAGAAACAAGGGTCATATCCATTTTATACTCCTACTAACAATTTTGATCACATTAACAAACGGAAATTAGTATTCTTCAAAGCAATCTCTTCAGTTATGGCATTTCAACTGCTTTTCAATATGAGGCTTAGTCAATTCTCTGTGACCTGTGACCATGAGGATTCAATGTTTGCCATAAAACATTTGTAAAATATTTAGTAGAAAAAGATAACAAAGTTTTTTACAATTATTTTAACTAATTGGTTTCTAGTTGGACACAGCTGATGAGACTTTTCTACAGTTCAGTTACTTCACCAAGGGGTTGGTTAGCTCGGATGGCTAGTTTGCAATGCAGAGTAACGCCAATGGCATGAGTTCAATTCCTGCACCGGCTGAGTTCACCATGAAGGTCCTGCCATCTCAACCCTTCCCCTCACCTGAGGCATGGTGTCCCTCAGATTCAACCACCACCAGTCACCAGTCTCTATGAGATAGCAAGATTATGGTGACTTTACCTTACTTCACCAACACATTTGATCTGCAGCAGTGAGTGATACAGAGATTGGGTATAGATCTTCCCTTTTTCATAACAGATGAAGCCTTCAGGACATGTACCGCAGTTCTTTTCTGTCTTCTACAGATGAGCAACAAGAACACATTTGGTGTACAACAGCATTATTTTGACAGCCAACTTTCAGATCGTGGTGTCAACTACTGGATAAACTGATAAAAATGACTACATCTTCCATCTGTATTATTTTTATGATTAGGAACTGTGTCATTCTATTTTAACCTTCAACCTCAATGGTCTTCTCCAGAACACAGATCCACTTCTGTATGGAATGGGGGATGTTTATCTGAGCCAGTTATTAACAGATAAGTAACAGTGGTGTCAAGTTGGTTTTCCATTTCACTTTGCACTCGGGTTTCTCAGCCGCTCCCTTTCTCTGGTAGTGAGATCAATTCAGGAACTATGTGGAAAAGGAAGCCAATTTTCAAATAATTTAAACCGCAACTTCAGCATTTATGGATTGTGACCTATTCATAGGGGCGAGCTGTTCATTGTTATCTTTTTATAAAACATTTGTTTTATGTTTTATCTCCCATCTCAGATGGACATGAGGAAACCGATTACAGTATTTCAAAGAAGTGCATGAGCAGTCTACTTGGAGTCCTGACAGATATTTATCCTTTAACCAACCTAATAAAAATCACAACAGGAGATTATCTGGTCATTATCACATTGACGCCTGCATGAGTTGGCTGTGTGTAAATTGTCTATTATAGTTCCAAGATGACAACAGTGAATATACTTCAAAAGTGCTTAAATGGCAGTTCTTTGGTACATTGTAGGTCATGAAAGATGCTAAATAAAGGCAAGTTTTTTTTCTCAGTTTCAGTGAGTTTAACAAAATAAACATGTCTGACTTCACTTGAATTTGAACTGTAATGTATGCACCAAATCGCCATTATTTCCACCTAATGAGCAGAAATCCTTCCTCAAACTTGGAAGCAAAACATCTAAAATTAAACTTCTTCATGCACTGCTTCCCAAATAAGAATAGATATTTGAAATGGTGCAGAAAAGATCTACAAGGGTGTTACCGGGACTGGAAGGTTTGAGTTATAAGGAGTGGCTGGTTGTAGGAGGTTGAGGGGTCACCTTGCAAAGGTTTATAAAATCATGAGGGGCATAGATAAGACAAATAGCAAAGGTCTTTTCCCAATTGTGGGGTTTCAAAACTAGAGGGCCTAATTTTAAGGTGAGAGGAGAAAGATTTGAAAAAGGACCTGAGGGGCAACTTTCTCACACAGAGGGTGGTTCGTATGTGGACTGAACTGCTAGGGGAAGTGGCAGATGCAGGTACAGTTACAACATTTAAAAGACATTTGGACAGGTACATGAATAGGAAAGGTTTAGAGGGATATGGGCCAAATGCAGTCAAAAGTTGCAAATTGTTAGTTGATTTGATTATGGATACTGACTGGATGGGAGAAAGCTGAAATAATTAGGATGAGTTAAACAAAACAAGTTTAAGAACTATATTATGATATAGCATTTGCTGATAGAAAGATGCTAAAGGATAAGTTCAGTGGGTTCCTGAACAAGTGATCTCAAATCCTTGCAGTGACGACAGAGTGGATAGTTATAGTCAAATTTAGTATGGGAGAACAAATAGAAAATGAAATAGCTTAAGCAGTGGAAGCTGCAGAAATGACAGCTGAAGTGATTCCAAAATGTAGGAACACCAAGAAACACGTAACACAATCTTGACAATAAAACATCGGCATTTAAGCAGCACAAGAGAATAACATCCTTGCAGGTGACTCTGGATGTGGTGATTGTAATGGGATCAGCCAGGTGGACCTCACAGCCAGAACTACCTGATTGAGGTTGTTAATCTGGTCCAATCAGGGAGTTCTGGCTGACGGGCATAAACAGGAATGTCAGACAACCTCAGAGATAGCAAGAACTGCTGATGCTGGAGTCAGAGACCCCTCCTGACCCGAAATGTCAACTTTCCTGCTCCTCTGATGCTGCCTGGCCTGCTGTGTTCCTCTAGCTCCACACTGTGTTATTTATGTCAGACATCCTGTTCACTCTGAGAGCTGACTGTGAGGGACCTGGATCAGTGTCAAGGACTCTCCATGTGTAATTAAAGGGTAACTTGATGATGGCATACTGGACTCTGTAGAATTATTTCACTGGGATTGTGTATAAAGTAAATATTTAACTGGTAATGTACTGGTACAAGCCAAAATAGAAACATGGATAACAGGAGCAGGACTAGGCTATTTGGCTTATTGACTCTCTACTGTCATTCAACTTGATCATGAAGAAAGATCTCATCAATTCAGTCCAAATAGCCTATGCTTTAGCCTGAGATGTGATCTCCTGTCCTGGACATGTCTGGCCATAAGAAACATTATCCCTGCATTTAGTCTGCCCAATCCTGTCAGAATTTTTTATGTTTCAATGAGATCCTGTCATCCTCTAGATTCCAGTGAATACAGATTCACCCATCCTAATCTCTCCTCATATAATAAACCTGCCACTCCAGGAATCAGTCTGCATTCCCTCTAGGGCAAGTACGTTTCTTAGGTAAAGAGGCCAAAATGTATACAATATTCCAGCTGTAGTCTCACCAAGGCTCCATACACCTGCAACAAGACTTCCTTGATTCTGTACTCAAACCATCTCGCAACAAAGACCAATAGGACATTGCCTTCCTGCCTGCCATTCCTGCAGGTTTGTTTTCAGTGACTGATGTACAAGAACATCCAGTTCCCCTTGTACATTAACAGATCCCAATCTATTAGCATTTAAATAATACCTACCATTCTGTCTTTCCTATCAAAGTAGACAACTTCGCATTTATCCAACATTATACTCCTTCTTCCCAGTAGACCCCTGCTTCCAGAGATATAGGGTTTGTCTTATGAAGAGAGATTGAGCAGCTTAGGCCTATATCTTCTGAAATTATAAAAATGAGAGAAAATCTCATTGGAGATATACAAGATGCTAAAGGGAATTGGCAAAGTAGATGTAGGGATGATGTTTCCTTCCATGGGGTGACTTAGAATGAGAGGTCATAGTTCTAGGATAAGGGGTAGCAGATTTAAAATGGAAAGGAGGAGAAATTACTTCTCTCAAAGGGTTATGAATCTGTGAAATTCACTCCCACAAAGCGTGGTGGATGCTAGGACATTGATTATATTTAAGGAGGAGATAGAGACAGATTTTTCATTAGTGTAGAGTTGAAGGGTTAAGGAGGGTGGGCAGAAAAGTGGAGTTGAGGTTTAGATGAGTTCAGCTAGTATCATATTAAATGATGCAGTGGGCTCACGGGACTGAACTGCCTACTCTTACCCTTAGTTATTACGTTTTTATGTTTCTTAGCATTTCTAGGAAATTACCTATATGTTCTTCTGTGAAGAACTAATGTAGTTATTTAATTGCTCTACCATTTCCTTGTTCTACATTTTCTGTTGTCCCATTTTGAACTGTGAGGGGTCTACATTTGTCCGCAGCAATCTTTTTCTTTTTACATACTTATTGAAGTTCTTACAGTCTTTATGTTCCTTGCAAGTTTGATCTCACATTTTTCCTCTCTTAGTCAATCTGTTGGTCCTCCTTTACTGAATTCTAAAATGCTCTCAAAACTCAAACTTGCCGTTTTCTCTCATAACTTTATATGATTCCTCTTTGGATCTAATACCAACGTTTATTTCTTTATTAGCCATCACCAGGCTATTTCTCCTGTTGTATTCTTTTGCTCAAAAGGAATATATAATTGTTGCCATGCATATAGTCATTCCTTAAATATTAGCAATTGCCAATTCACTGTCATACTTTTTAATTAAGTTACCCAATCTGTCACTGCCATCCTGCCTCTCGTATCTTCACAGTTTCCTTTTGTTTAGGTTCAGGACCCTAGCCTTATATTGGACTGCTTCATTTTCTATCCCAATGAATAATTCTAAGATGTTATTGTCATTTTCTCCTACAGGACCTCTCACATTAAGATTATTAATTAACCCTTTCTCATTGTACAAGACCAAATCAGGAACAGCCTGTTGTTTAGTTGGTTCATCAGTTCACTGTCTAAAAAAGACACTTGGTCATGCACCAAGAATTCATTCATCATAGTATTATTTCTAATGTGGGTTGCCCAGTCTCTAGATTAAATCACCCATGATTACTGAATCACCCTGAGTCATCTCTAATTTCTTGCGTAATGCTCCCCCTACCTCACCACCAATGTTTCCTCTAAGCTGTGTGTGCAGCTGTTCCACACATGGCAGTTGGCATGTCAGTGCAAATTGTAGCATTGTCTTCTGATTCCAGATGTCACTGCTGCCCATAGACCTCAGAAGGTCCGCACGGAAGAAAAAGAATTAGAGGGAAGGCTCTATACCTTTACGATTTACAGGTCTGCAGACAACTCCCACTAATGTTTTCATGCTTCTTTTTGCTTCTTAGCTCCAACCAGACTGACTCCAAAACTAGACTTTCTGAGGAAGGGTCACTTGACCTGATTTCTCTCCGCAGATACTGCTATGGTGGCTCAGCGGTTAGCACTGCTGTATTGCAGCACCAGGGACCAGAGTTCAATTTGGGCCTTAGGTGACTGTCTATGTGGAGTTTGCACATTCTCCCCGTGTCTGTGTGGGATTCCTCCGGGTGCGCCGGTTTCCTCCCACAGTCCAAAGATGTGCAGGTTAGGTGAATTGGCCATGCTAAATTGCCCATACTGTTCAGGGATGTGTAGGTTAGGTGTATTAGCCATGTGAAATGCAGTATTACAGGGATAGGATGGCATGGTTGATCCTGGATGGGATGCTTGTCAGTGAGGACTTGTTGTGCTGAATGACCTGTGGGGAATCTGTGCATTAACTGCTGAGCTTTTCCAGCAATATCTGATACTGTGTCTAGATTTTCTGCAGCTTTCTGACTACTGCACGGATTCACTAACAACACCACACCAGCACCTTTTTCTTTTTGCTTATCCTTCTTAAATATTGAATACCCTTGGATGTTCACTCCAGCTTTGATCATGTTACAGTCATCTCTCTATAGTTGAAATCACATTGTACCCATTTACAACTACTTGCAATGTTAATTCTTCTACTTCACTGCGAATACTCCATGCATTCAGATATAGGACTTTAGATCTGTCTCTTTGGCATTTTAACACTTTTTTGTAGTATTGCCGTATTTGCTGTTATCTCTTGTTTCTTCTGGTTTCTACTTTCACGTTCCACTTTTCTATCTTCATCTTCTATCTTTGCATCTTTGCTCCCTCACCCTTGTCAACACGCTTAGGGTTGTGTCCTTCTATCATACTAGTTTAAACTCTTTGCCACAGTACTAGAGAGTGCCCTGCAAGGATGTAGGCCCTGGTCCAATAGAAAGATTGCACGTGGACCAGGGATGATGGTCCATTCAGGAATATCCCAGCAGTGGCAAGTTATTCCAGGTATGACGGGTGGTAGAGAAGGCTAGGATCAAGCAAGAGGGGCCACGTTGGGTGAGGTAGGTGATAAATGTAGTGAGTTTAGTAAGATGCGGTGGGAGAACTCACTAGGTCTTGCAATGAGAAACTCACCAGAAACTCCATGAAACTCACCAAAAAACTGACACAACCAATAAAAATTAAGATTTCAACCATAGTTACTAATTATGCCGATGACTCAATGAGAGGTGAGAAAGTAAGTTGTGAAGAGGACAAAAGGAATTCATAGCAGGGATTTGGATAGTTTAAGTGATTGGACAATGATCTTGAAAATGAAGTAAAATGTGGGAAAATATGAAATTATCTATTTTGGCAGGAAGAATAAAATGCAAGCATGGTACCAAAACAATGATGGTCTGATTCTGAGCGCTTCTTACTAAATATTATTGATTGTTTCCCAAGAACTACACAGTGTCCAGGAGAAGAAATCAGCAGCAGGACCTAGAGAACAGAACCTAACAAATGGGGTTGGGGGAAAGGTCAAGGAAGGAAGGCTAGCTACTATGGTGGGCAGAAAGAGAGGATTTCATGTCAGGATGAAGAAAAGAGCTCAATCTAGGATTAAGGGCTAGAGGGAGAGAAGAGAGGACAATGGGGATGGGGTTGGCAATTTGGTGTAATGAAGAGATCTCAGCAATTTTGATCAGGAGCCCAATGCCCTCCTTGAGATTTCAAGTGAATATGTGCTCTTCCTGGCCCACCTGAAGTGATGGAAAAGACGCTTAGCTTGTAAAATCATTAGGTCTCGTCTTCCCATCATTGCCGAGTTTCTATACAGCAGTAGTTAACTTCAAATGGGTTCCAATGGTATTGAAGAATCCTGAATGTAACATGTTTACATTCCATGACTCCATGGGAAGATGTTAAAACTCTATGAAACTCACAGCTGTAGAAACAATGCTGGGTCCGTCAGAATAGGGTCAGGATCATGTTAAATCTAAAATAAAAATGGGATTTAAATGTACGTTCCTAATGTCTGGACTATGTTCACAGAGACTATAGCAGCCAGCCTACAAGTCTGGACCAAGCTAACATGTCAACAACTGCTCTTTGTAGTGACTGCTGGCAGGCTCTTTGAAATACCGGAATTGGCCTCTTGGGAGCTGTTGCAACATGTTTTCTACAGAAAAGCACAATTGGCAATCTGAGTAAAATTCGAAAGTATTTTCTTGGGTGAATTTTAAGTTTATCAAAGTATGTTTGATCTTATTAAAAACATGAGTTTCCCAATCAGGACATGACAAGCCCTATGCCTTCCAAACATCATGTAAATTGCAGCACTCTAGGTGATGTGTAATTGTTATTTTCTGTGACAAAGATATTTCAGCCTGATGTAAACTTCTGATCAGGATCTATGTGCTTTAAAGTTTTTGAGAAGATTTGTAGCTGGGGTTGTGGATGACATTCCAGACACAAATTCTTTCATCAATTTTATTCCGGTGAGGATATTGTTTATGTGTCAGTGGGTTTCTTCTAGTCTTGTGCATTGTTGTGAGGCACAGATCCAGTAGTTTCAGGGCGCTGTCCTTGATGATACTGTTGGTGTGGTGGGGTTGACAACACCATCCACTCCTCCCAAGAATTCCTCAACACCGTCAAGGACACCAGAATAGAAGAAGACGAGATAATGATATCCTCTGACTTAACAGCACTATTTACATTCATAAACATCGACCTGGCCAGAGAGACAATTGCCACACTGAATCAGGAAGGCAAGCACCCCACGACACCAACAGCATCAACAAGGACAGCACCCTGAAACTGCTGGATCTGTGCCTCCCTACCCACTTCACCTTCAACGGCCGTATATTCAAACACCAATGGGATCCCCAATATCAGGACAGATTGCAGAAGCAAAAATTAGAACTGACAGCACTCCCAACTGTCCAACCCAAACTCTGGGTCCGCTATGCAGATGATACTTTCGTGATTATCAAACACACAAGACTGGAAGAAACCCACCGACATGTAAACAACATCCTCACTGGAATAAAATTCACAAAAGAAGACAAGAACAACCGATTACCCTTTCTAGACATAATGGTAGAACATAACGGGGAACTCCAGACTAGTGTATACAGAAAGACCACCAGATACTTAATTATACCAGCAACCACCTCAACACCCATAAACAGAGCTGCATCAGGACATTATTCACACGAGCCACAACACACTGCAGCAACCTGGAATTGCACAAAGCAGAACAGGAGCACTTAGACGGAGATAATAGGAACTGCAGATGCTGGAAAATCCGAGATAACAAGGTGTGGAGCTGGATGAACACAGCAGGCCAAGCAGCATCATAGGAGCAGGAAAGCTTGACATTTCGGGCCTAGACCCGTTTAGGCCCGAAACGTCAAGCTTTCCTGTTCCTATGATGCACTTAGACGGAGTTTTTTAAATTAATGGATACCCGAAAAGCACAATCCACCGTTACCTCCGAGACAGACCACAACAAGAAGACACAACACGGCTAGACATACTAGGCACCCTACTGTACATCAGGGACACATCAGAGATGACCACAAGACTACTCAGACCCCTAGGTATCAGAGTAGCTCACAAACCAACTACCACCCTGTGAGAGCTACTGACGAATTTAAAGGACCCCATAGCCACAACCAATAAAACTAATGTAATTTACAAAATACTATGCAAGGACTGTGAGAAACATTACATAGGCCAAACTGGAAGAAAACTGACAATAAGGATACACAAACACTAACTAGCCACCAAGAGACACAACCAATTCTCACTGGTGTAGTACACACGGGCAAAGAAGGACACAAATTTGACTGGGACAACACGTCCATAATTGCACAAGCCAAACAGAAACATGCAGGGAATTCCTGGAGGCCTGGCATTCCAACCAGAACTCCGCCAACAAACACATTGAACTGGAACCGATGTACAATCCACTGAAAAACAGAATCAGAAGTGATGCCAACCATCCCAGCAAAACAAGGCATATAAATGACAAGTGGGACAGAACACCAATGGAGGCGCACTGACGATGTTACCTAGCAGGGTGACGAACGTCTGCAATCAAACACACCGGCTCGCTGAGCAAGTTTACAACCTTAGGATCTATGTGCCTGTGGACCAATTGATTGGGGTAATATATTACTGACAGAAAACAGTGAGTAGGATCAAATAGCTCAGTTTTTTAGGTTACAGTTTTTAGGTGATTGATGGAGGCCAGCAAGGATCAGTCCTGTGCCTCAGCTATTTACAGGCAAAGTAATGACTCCAATAAGAGTACCAAATGTAAAATATCAAAGTTTTCTGAAGACACAAAGCTAGGTGGAAAAAATACAGTTTAAGGAACACCACTGTGCTGCAAAGGTATATGGACTGACTAAGTGATTATATAAGAAGGTGACAGATGTGGGGAAGTATGAAATTATCCTTCTTGCTACATGGAAAAGTAGAACATTTTTAAAAGATGAGAGATTTGTTAGAGAGACTTGGGTATCCATGTACATAAATCATAGAAGGTTACCATGCAGGTATAGCAAATAATTAGGGGGGGGTGCGCAAACGGTATTTTAACCTTCAATGGAAGGGTGCTGGAGTATGAGCTAGGAAGTCTTGCCGTAGTTAGTCATGATTTTAGTGAGACCTCGTCTGTAGTACTGTGATAGTTTTGATCTGCTTATCAAAGAAATGATATACTTTACAAAGAAGGTGTGTAACTAGGTTAATTCAGGGATTTTAAGAGACATTGAACAGAATGAGCCTATCCTCTCTGGAGTTTGGAACAATGTTACATGATCTCATTGAAATGTATAGAATTGTTTGAGGGCTTGATAAAGTAGATGCCAAATAATGGCTTCATCTGGCTGTAAAGTCTAAAACTCCAGTCAAAGCCTCAGGATAATAGGCTGGCCAGTTAGGACCAACAAATGGAGAACTTTATTTGTGAGGCAGATTATGAATTTTTATCATTCTGTGTCACAGAATGCAGGTCATTCATTGTTATTGGATGCATCAAGTTAAAGTAGCTGTATATTTTTACACTATCAGTAAACATTTTTCAGTAGATCTTTCCTTCTGTTATTAGGCTGTTAGAATTACTGACTGTAGCAGAAGCAAGTCTCTGTAATATCATTACGTTACACTGCATCACAAATTCATTAGGTAGAAATTTATTTATTATCTTTCTACTAACATAGCTCGATGATTGTTATTGCGTACGTGCATCGGTCAAAATGTTGTAACCAATTTTTGCATGCATGGCACTTTCTGTTTGGCACCAGTTCAGGACAGAGTGAAGGCTGATTGCACGATTTGAAAGTAATTTTATTAGAGTTACCCTGTTAAGCTGGTCTTCACGGACTTGGCCTATAATGTAAAAGGCCTTAATGTCCCTTTCACCTATTTAATCGAATTCCAGACAAACACGTAAAAATCTTTAATGCACTTGTTGTTAGACTCCATTAAGTCATGCTGCATTTTTGTGAACTCTTACAGAATGATTGAATAATTAGTACCAAATGCAGTTGAATTTGACTGTTTAAAACAGCTCTGGCTCTATTTTCTACAAAATAATTTTTAGCAATGAATATCAAAATTAACTAACAATGTATTGTGATATTAGTTTGAAGGAAGATTGCAGTGTTAAATCCTAAAATCTTTCCAAATGTTAACTTCTTCCAGTCCTACAAACCTCTTAGATCTCTGTGGTCCTCCGTCTTTGACCTTAACCATTCCCCTTCCTTAAGATTACTACTGATGACTGTGCTTTCAACTCTTTTAGTTCTTGACTCTGGAAATTCCCTTTCTAAATCTCTCTGAACTTCTTCACTTCCCCAACTCTTTCTCTTCCTTTAGGACATTCTTTTAAACTTGTCTCTTTGACCAAATAACAGAGCACTCATCCTAACCGTCTTCTTTGGCTTGCTATTTCAATTCATACCTCAATCATTATGTTTCTCTGATGCATCAGATCCAAATTAAGGGGTGATACAAATACAAATTGTTGCTATTGTCTGTGCTCACACACGAAGAATGGATTCCCAGGCAAGATGTTGTGAGTGTGGCCATTCATGAGGAATCCAACCTTCAACAGCAGTCAAGAAAGAAGGGTAGAAAACAGTAGATTAGGGAAAAATCATCAGCCGTCTCATTGGCATTGATGTACAAGCCAAATCTACACCATTTCACATACAGTGATATCAAAATATGGATAGCATGAGAAAAGTTTGAGTCAAAGGAAGTGTAATAAGTTAGAAGAACAGTTTGCTAAATCAGCTTTAGATCATGATTCCGATGAATGTTGCCAATGTTTCTTTAATAATACAAATGGGACTACCAGTGTTTTACATTCTCTCAACATTTATGGAAGGAATTTGAAATTTTTTTTAGATCAGGAAACTTGTCTAAAATGAAAGATTTTCTCATGACAACTCCATGCTGAGTTGTGGATCAGTAAATGAATGAATGAGAATTGCAATCCGAGGTTGGAAGTTCTCTCAGAGACTAAAACATAGACAGTTTGCAAATTATTCAAAAATACACGTTATGCCTTGGTACTGTTTCCTTTTTCTTTCAGAGATAGCAGTTGTTTTAATTTTAATTTTAAAAAAAACCTGATTTAACCATGCTGGCTTTGTACCAGTGCCACATTATCTTGGTGTCATTGAATTGAATCTGTGATAAAGGTCTTGAATTTGCATTTCAACATGAATCACATCACAATCAAAACTAATAGCATCAATATTCACAGACTGAAGGGAATGGAATAGAACGTGGAATGGTCACTGGAACCCTTTCATTTTAAGCATCATCTGCTCTTTTCACACCATTGAGGAAAACAGGTATCATGCTTTTAAGTTGAGGGAGACATCCAATGGAGAGAGTTGGAAGGTGTGTGCCTTTTATTTTTGTAGGAGCTCATGAGAAGAAGAAGAAAATAAGTAACTTTCATTATTTTCATTGTTTCGGGTTGTTTGCTTACAGTGGATGAAATGGTTTATAAATGGAAATCCTCAGCCAGTGCTGCCTTGGTTTATCTTCAGAAAGATGAAAGGCCATAGTGACAGAAATTCAGATCAAACCACAAGAGGATTTCACTGTTAGGTTCCTGAATCTTGGTACTGCGGGTACATACAGAACAGTAGAGTCAGTTCCCATAAAAAAAGCAGGTAATTGGGGCTCTTACAGAGTAACTAACATCAGTAACCTCAATTAACCTATTTTGACAGACCTGAATTTGGAACAGGGAAACACAGAATTATCCTCACTTTGAAGATCATAGAACTTCATTGCACCTTTTTATATTTTTTTAAGTGTGGTATTTTATAAGAGTACTATGACGAATAGTGGTGTTTAATTATCTTACAATACTTACCTTTCCTTCATATTTGTGAATCTGCAGTCACCAAGGTCAGAACTTTACATTTTTCCACTTTAACCCCAGTAATAAAGCCAAGAATTTCCAGGTCACGAAGACAGGCCACACTGTATAATTCAGCTGCTCATAGCAACAAGGATTGATTTCCTTGTCGTTAGCTATTCGTTAATGATAAATCTTCACACACTACCTAACAAGTAGTTAATGATCAAAGTACCTTTTGCAAAGACAACCTACATAATTAATTGAATAAGTGCAACATTTTTTATCGTTCTGAGATCTTGTATATATTGAGTAAACATATCTCAAGCAGAGTGACGATGTAACAGTTATATTAAATCCCCAAACCTCAGGTCAGGGAAGGGAGTGGCGTTCCATTTAGGAGTTCCATTGCTCATTGCTGTTCAGTATTCATGGTATGATCGTTCTAGTACATATGGAAGTCACAAGGTTAACACCCAACTTGACTATGATGGCCCCACTGTTTAAGCAGCTGGCCATTACTGTCTTGGCTCAAATAGGAAAAATGACAATTGACACAGGTAACGGTGCTCCCACTGGAAGTGTAGCCAATAAGGTGGCAATGCCTGAAGAGAGAAGGAATTAGAATTAGAATCCCTACAGTGTGGGAACAGGCCCTTTGGCCCAACAAGTCCACACTGACCCTTGGAACATCCCACCCAGACTGATTCCCCTATGACCCACACACCCCTGAAAGCTATGGGCAATTTAGTATGGCCAATCCACCTAGCCTGCACATCTTTGGACTATGCGAGGAAACTGGAGCAAACCCATGCAGACATGGGGAGAACATGCAAACTCCACACAGACAGTCACCTGGGGCTGGAATTGAACCTGGGTCCTGGAGCTGTGAGGCTGCAGTGCTAACCACTGAGCCACTGAGCCACCGTGCCACCCCCTAAGGAGGAAGTACATAATTGGTAACTCTACCATCTCCTTGCCAACCTCCTTCTGCATTCTTGGATACACACCATGATAGCCTTAAAGGGCATTGCTGCTAGACTGGGTCTGTGGCAGGTTGTGAGGGAACCAACATGAGGGAAAAAACATACTTGACCTCATCCTCACCAATTTGCATGCCACAGATACAACTATTGATGACAATATTGGTAAGAGTGACCACTAAATAGTCCTTGTGGAGGTGACATCCCACCTTCACATTGATAATGCTTTACACCATGTGGTGCAGCACTATCACTGTGCTAAGTGAGACAGACTTCGCACAGATCTAGCAACTCAAGACAGGGCATCCACAAGGCACTATTGACCATCAACAGCAGCAGAATTGCACTCCAGCACAATCTGCAACCTCATAGCCATTATCATCAAGCCAAGGGATCAACCTTGGTTCAATGGTGCAGGAGGGTATGTCAGGAGCAGCAGCAGGCATGCTTAAAATGAGGTATCAACCAGATGAAACTACAAAACAGGACTACTTTTTGTGCCAAACAGCTCAAGCAGCGAGTGATAGACAGGATTAAACGATCCCACAACCAATGGATCAGATCTTAGCTCTGCAGTCTTGCCATGTCCAATCATGAACTGGTGGAGAACAATTAATCACCTCACTGGAGGAGGCAGCACCACTGTTATCCCTGTCCACACTAAGTGGGGAGCACAATACGTCAGTGTAAAAGATAGAGTGGAAGCATTTGCAGCAATCTTTGCCAGAAGTGCTGAGTGGATGATCCATCTCATCTTCTTTCAGACATCTTCAGCATCACAGATGCCAGTCTTCAGCCAACTCAATTCACTCCACATGATATCAGGAAAAGGTTGGAGGCACTGGATACTGCAAAGCTATGGTCCCTGACAACATTCCAGCGATAGTGCTGAAGACTTGTGCTCTAGAACTTGCTGCTCCCCTAGCCAAGCTGTTCCGGTACAGTTACAACATTGGCATCTATCCGACAATGTGGAAAGTTGTCAAGGTACGTCCTGTACACCAAAAGCAGTACAAATCCAACCCCCCAATTATCGGCCCATCAGTCTACACTCAATCATCAGTAAAGTGATAGAAGGTGTCACTAACAACGCTGCCAGTGGTGCCCAGTTTGGGTTCCACCAAGGCTATTCAGCTTCTGACTCCATTACGGCCTTAATTCAACATAGAACAAAGAGCTGAATTCCAGGGGTGAGGTGAGAGTGACTGCCCTTGACATCAAAGTCACATTTGACTGGGTGTGGCATCAAGGCTCCCTAATAGTACTGGAGTCAATGGGAAACAGAGGAAATACTCTCTTCTGCTCGAAGTCATACCTGGCATGTAGGAAGATAGCTGTGATTGTCAGAGGTCAGTCATTTTAGCTCCATAAATCACTGCAGGAGTTCCTCAGGGTCACTTTCTAGGCCCAACCATCTTCAGCTGCTACATCAATGAACTTCCCTCCATCATAAGGCCAGAACCAATAGATGTGCTGTATTTGAACTTCCAGAAGGCATTCAACAAGCTACCTTACAAAAGGTTAAGTCATGAGTAAACACCATTGGAGGTAATATATTGACATGGATAGAGAATTGGCTCATGGGCGGAAGCAGTGAGTGGGGATAAGGGGTTCTTTATCAGTTTGGAAACCCTTAACTGAAATATCTCCATGAACTCACTCTTAATTTACACATGCATAGTATATGACACTGACCCAGCTAGATCAGAGCCAACTCTTAGAGTGAGCAGAACAACTTATAGTCCTGTTTATATCTGTCAGCCAGGACTCCCTGACTGGGCCAGTTTAACAGACCCAATCAGGGAAAACCTTTTCTATGAGATCCACCTGGCTGACCAAGTTCCAATCACTACAGTGACCAGTGGGATTCTGCCTGTAACAGTTTATAATATATATTAATGATTTGTAGGAAGGACGTGAATGTACTGTAGCCAAATTTTCAGACAACACAAACATAGATGGAAAGGTAGGATGCAAGAGGGATACAAACAGGTATTGATAGGTTATGTAAGTGGGCAAAAATTTGGCAAATGTGGGAAAATGTGAAGTTGCTTATTTTGGAAGGGAGAACAAAAGGACAGAATACAATTTAAATGGATAGAAAGTGCAGAAAGCTGCAACACAAAGGGACTTGAGGGTACTTGTGCACAAAACACAGAAAACTAGCACACAGATGCGGCAGGTGATCAGGAAGACTAGTGGAATGTTGGCCCTTATTTCACAGGATTTGCTGTATGAGTAGGCATGTTTTACTGCAACTGTATAAGGTGCTGGTGAGACCACATCTGGAGTACTGTGATCAGTTTTGGTCCCCTTATTTAAGGAAAGATATCATTACATTGGAGGTAGTTCAAAGAAGGTTCATTAGGAAGATCCCTGGAATGGAGGGATTGTCATATGACTGTCTTATAAGGTTAGACAGGTTGGGACTCTAAATACTGGAATTTAGAAAAATGAGGGGTGATCTCATTGAAACATATAGAATTCTTAGGGAAGTTTACAGAGTAAATACTAAGAGGATGTCTCCCTTCATCTACTTTCCACACTGTAGGGATTCTATGATTTTATGATTCATGGGAGAGTCTAGGGCCAGATGGCATAGTCTCAGAATAAAGAGGCACCAATTTAAGACTGAACGAGGAGGAATTTCTTCTCTCAGAGGGTTGAGAGTCTTTGGAACTCCTTTCCACAGAGAGCTGTGGGGCGGAGTCCTAGTATATATCAAAGGCTGAGGTAGATAGATCCTTAATCAGAAGGGCAATCAAGAGTTACAGGAAAAGGGCAGAAAAGTGTCCATGAGGAATGTTGGATCAGCCATGATCCTATTGAATGGTGGAGCAGGCTCGAGGTGCCAAATAGCCTACTCCTATTCCAATTATAATCTCTATGGTCTTATCGTCAGGAGTGGGCAAGTTCGCCAATGATTGCAAAATGTTCAGCATCATTCACAAATCGTCAGATACTGAAGTCCATGTCCAAATCAGTGAGACCCAGTCAATAGTCAGGCTTAGGCTGAAAAGAGTCAAGTAACACTAATGCCAGGCAATGACCATCTTCAATATGACACAATCTAACTGTAACCCCTTTTCACATTCAATGGCATTACCATCACTGAGACCCCCCAACACCCTGAGAGCTTACCATTGACAAGAAACTGAACTAGACTACCCATATAAATACTGTGGCTACAACAGTAGGTCAGAAGTTAGGAAATTTGCAGTGAGAAACTCATCTCCTGACTCCCTGGAGACTGTTGAATATCTACAAGGCACAAGTCAGGAGTGTGTTGAAATACTCCTCACTTGCCTGGATGAGTGCAGCTCCAACAACACTCAAGAAGTTTGACACCATCCAAGACGAAGCTACTGGCACCGCATTCACAAACATTCACACCCATTACCACCGATGTTCAGTAGCAGCAGTGTGTACTATCTACAAGATGTACTGCAGAAATTCACCAAAGACCCTCAGACAGCACCTTCCAAACCCATGACCACTTCCATCTAGAATGACAAGAGCAGCAGATACATGGGAACACCACCACCAGCATGTTACCCTCCAAGCCACTCACCATCCTGACCTGGAAATATTAAAATCTTAAAACTCGCTCCTTATTGGTATTGTAGGTCTACCTACAGCATGTGGTCTGTACCTGAACTGATTTACTAATTGGTTTCAACAGCACCATTTAAATTGGTGGTTGATGCCATTGGTATTGTTGCAATGTTCTTAGAAGAGGATGAGATATGGATAGAACAGCTAATCAGTTATTTCTGTTGCAAACTCAACTTGTGTGAGCAGAAATATTCTGCTGTGCAGAAAGAGGCTTTGGTGGAAGTTACCTCACTGCATGAATGATGTGATGCAATGGTGTAAAAGTTGGGAAAATAGGGAGAAAATGAAAAAAAAATGAGATTCTTGAAGTTGAGAAAAGAAGTTTGACATTTTCCCTAAAGATTTTAATATCTAGAAGAATTTCTAGACATTAACTGACAAGAGGCCTATTTGCATGCATTGACATCTCATAATTACTTAATCTCTCCTCGTTGCTGGCCTCTCAGAGAAAACAGATAGTGCCATTACCTGACTGAAAAGCCAGAGCAGTAATTTGGCAGCTACAGCATGCCAGCACCTTTTCCAAGCCTCTATCTTGTCAGCATTCTGCAACATCTTAGGGCAGGTTCTGCAACCTCCATCCACGGGAATTGGCATTGGCAAACAGCCTTATCACATCATCATGGTATGTACCGGACTAGCTCATTCTACATTCAGCACTTCTTTGCTGTCCCTTGGAGCTCACCCACACCTTACCTTGCAAAATAATTGCCTGCCTGCACCCAGGGAAAGACACACATCCCATTCATCAGAACAGCCTTTTAGCTTGCTTCCTTACCACTCATTCACTTTGCATTTACTTGGATGTTCACAGCATCTCTGCCTTTTAGCGTGGACAGAAAGCCAGGCAGCTTGCTATCATTGAGAAGTCAAGGGGTGGGGGAGGGCGGGGAGGGAGGTAGGGGGGGCTTGGGGGTTGCATGTTGGTGTATGACAATGTTTACATCAATGTCACAACTACATCTTTTGCCAACAGCTTATTAGAAAACACACCTGCATGTGCTTCAACCAAAGGTCTTGTCTGAAAATCTCAGCTCTGTTGTTCTTAGTTCATTTGAGGGAGACCATTGTCAGTCAGGTGGTGCTGCCATAGTCAGTTGAGGTCATCGTCTGAACTCTGTGCAGGGGGTTGAGCACAATTAATCAGCCACTTGGTGCGATCAGGGGCCAGAGATATGCGTCCCCATTCCTCAGGGACTGGGCTACGGTCAGTCCTGCAAATCACGTCCAACTGATCAGAAACTACTGATTAATCAGTCAGGGATCTGCACAGAGATCAGTCAGGGGTCTGGTTGGTCACCAGTCTCAGCCGTCCTTCCAAGTCGCTCCAAGGGTTATACGCCACAGTCAGTCCTTGGGGGCTTATTCATTAAAACTGTGGGGGCTTGTCAGGGAGCGGTGCTGTGTTGGGGAAGTCAAGAGTGGGGATTGGAGGAAGCGTTGTGGGCTGCAGAGAGGACAATCACTGCAAAGAACAACAACTGTACATACAATGTTAGAATTATACTTTGGGTACTTAGGGAGGTGAGTCACCTAATGGTTACCACCACCCCCCTGACAATAATGGATCACAGTGCATCATGATATTGGGCATTGCTGAGTGGTAGGCTTGTGTCTCAGGAGATAAACTGGAGAGATGAATCGTTAAACATAACTTTTGGATGGGAATTTGGGAAGGTTCAAACCTGATGGATTTGACAGGGGCTGCAATACAGAAAGGTACATGAAGGTTGGGGAGATATCTAGATTAACAGCCAGAGCCTGCAATTCACTATTTCAAATTCAACATATAAAGCCTTCAGTGTACATCCAATTCTCAATTTCTCAATTGCTCAACAGCCCAAAAGTGGCTGCCAGAACATGCAGAGTGGGCAGAGTAAGCTTGTTTCGTTTTTCTGCAAGAGTGGGCTTCACTTGTGCGCAATGTGAGGCTCTTCAAGGGACAGTTACATTAATCCAGCACTCACAGTTTCCAGATTATAGACATATGCAATCACCAACTTCTGCTGGCCCACATCATGAATTAACCAACTCTGTCGATGACAAATCCTGACCACAAACAAACATCTTTGATCATTACAAATTGAATCTTGTAATTTCTGTGAAGCAGAAGTGTTAATCGGCAACCTGTGGTTGACAAAATTCCCAAACACATTCCAAATTCTCCTGTGTTGCACAAGGGCATGGACCTGTCTTCCTCTCACATTAAACTAACTATTTCTCATCATGCTCTGACATGCAAAGCTGCCTTTCTTGGATGACGTTAGGAATAGGGATGGGGCCAACTTATCAATACTCCAATCACACCTACAGTCTCCTATGGTATTTGCTTAACATAGCTTGTGCTGCATACATCTGAATAAGGTTCAATATGTCAGAAGTCCATAAAGAGGCATCACATGGCCCTCCTTGCCAGAAGCCTCCATATCCCACTGTATTGTGGACTAAGGTAAACTCTTATTTGTGTGAGCACAACTGCTGATTCCTTAAAATTCTAGGGAGTTGTTTTGTTTCTGATATTCCCCATAGAGGGCATTGGAACCAACAATGGATGCGACCATAGCAGGTATTATCACCATGCCTCCTGCACAACAACGGAACAGAGAAATTGAGGAGGAACAGAAGTATCAACAAACCCAGAGCCTGAAGGCCGAACAGCCTCCACATGAAGGATTTCCAGCAGCAGAAGTTCCCCTCATGTGGCGGAGGAGATATCGGAGACCCAGATGTTAGCATCCTCAATGCCATTTCCTCTGGATGAGTGAAACTCAATGCTGCTGATGAATGTGGATGTCCTGAGATACCCTCACAGAACTGTGTCACCTGCTGGAACATGACCTGCGACCTGAGGGAGTGAGTGGCCATCCCATCCGACTGGCTACAAGGAGACGCTGCACTAAATGTTTCTGCAACTGGTTGCTTCCAAGGATCCAGCACAGACCTGTAAGGGATCGCTTGATGCTCACAGTGCAAATGTATCTAGGCTGTTAGCAATGCAATTTATGCCAGATCATCCTCTTTCATCTTGTTTCTCTGTGACAAGGTCAATACTGTAGCTCATGCAGGATACTTTGTCAATATTGCTGGTTTCTCAGGTGGAGGACTCTATAGATTGTGGACATATTTCATTGAGTGCACCGTATCATAATGTGACAGACATCATGAATAGTAAAATGTTTAACCTGGTCAATGTACATGACAGTTACAAAAATCATCGTTACTACATCTCAGAAATCTGTGCCAGTTACATTGACAACTGTTATAATGTCTAAAGCCGTGGTAACTCTCAAGTCCCTGCTTCCTTTCAATGGCCAGAAGTCTTACAAAGATGGCGATTGGGATACAAAGACTACCCTCTGCAACTATGTCTAACGACTCCATTTTGCAACCCCATGATTGAGACTGAGGGCAGACCCAATGCAGCTTATTATTCCACGGGGTCATTGTGGAGAAGATGAGAAGTCTCCTCAAGATGAGGCTTTGATGATCATCAGTCTGACAGACCTTGCAGTACACACCAGACAGGATGTGCTGCATAATCTTTGCAGACAGTGCTCTGCACAATTGGAGCAGGCAAGAGGGAATGTGCTGGATGCTAAAGAACTGGTAGAGAGCTAGCAGTCTTCCAAGGATGAAGATGAGGATATTTGAGCAGTAGGTGCACCATCTTCACCATGGTAGAAAGGTCCAGCTTCAAGCACAGCAAAGCCAGATAAGACTTAATGGACACCTGCTCCCAATAGGCCTGAGTTGGGTGAAATCATGATTGATTGAAAGTAAGCTTGTTTTGCTGCAAAAGCTGTCAGCCACTGTTCATTCCCAGAAGCAAATGCAGCTGTTTTGTTTGTTCTTTCTTAGCTTTTCTTGTTGTTTCACAAAAATGAATGTTAGTAACTATGTGAAGGAACAGCTGTAATGCTTCCACATGCCACAATGACAAAATGTTATACGATGATGCACATTAGAGTTACTCCTCCAGACAAGTTTCTAACATTGACTGGTGCCATAAAAAAGTAGCTTCTGTTGGTTCATTCTTGTAACTGCAGCTAAAATGACTGTTGATCAGACAGATAATGATTTAAAGTGCCAGTTTCTCTACATATGTGATACGACGCTTGTGATGAAATATTTGTCACTCATTGCCACCAATATGCCCTCAGAAGCTTTGCTTTATCCTTGCCCTCCCTCTACATTTAGGTGCAGTCCCAGTGTCTCCAGCTGCAGTGGAAGGAGCTGTCCCATTGTGGAGTCTACCGAAGGTTTGGGTGGATGACCCAGGGGCATTTGTGGCTAGAGGCCCAGACATGTTGAGAATGTCCTGCCCAGATGTAGGCTCACCCTCCTTCATTCCAACTTCTACATGGCTGTCTGTGGCAGGCAGGATGGAGGTCTAGAGGTGGAGTAACTCTGCAGTGACCTGCAGGAGATCGCTGGGGACAAGTGTGTGTTTCCATGTCTGTCAGGCACCACCTTGTCATCTTGAGAAAAAAGACCACCTGGACTAAAGTCAATGTACCTTGTTTCCTTGCAATTGATGCTAACCGCCAATGGTCACAGTGATAGACTATAAATGTTCTGATGGCTCTAGCTCTCCATAGCTGTACCAACCTGTCCATGGAGAGAGCCTGGTACACACATGCCAGAGCCAGATTGGTACAGATAATGTTGGTGGACTACAACATCCAGTAAGTTCACCAAGTGTCTCAGATAAACCTTCCTGTAGCTCCTGCATCTGTTTGTACATTTACTGAATGATATTAATGGCCAACATAATGACGTCCTCTCCTGTCTGGTGTTGAGCAAGTGTCTGGTGTCCTGAAATCCTCTGAATGCCAGCGAGCTGGGCCATTCCTTCTTCAGCCAACTGCGGAGATGTACCAGTGACACGCTCATCAAAGTGCGCTCCCGAGTCTAAGCTAGCTAAAACGCCCATGGATGTGTCAGCATCTGAGCTGGTGGAGATGCAGGATACAGCTTTGCTGGTGCATCCTTTGAGGTAGAGGAGCAGCTGGTGGTCGGAGGAGCTGGTCTTTTGCAGGGGAAGGCTGTGTGGATATTGCTGGTGCCTGCATAAGACAACAGAGAGAATGATTTACAAATAGTGGTAGAAACTTGAGCATCTTAAGAATGCTGTTAAGTGGGGTGCAGGTCAGCACATTACAATGAAGCTTACTGGTTCCTGGAAAATGGATGTCTCAACATCCCCTTTTTAACACAGTGAGTAGTCAGAGTATAAAATGCATTGCCTGAGCATGTCTTGGAGACAGGTTGGAAAGAAATGTTCAAGAAGGCACAGAATGATTATTTTGATAGAAATAATGTACAAGGGCAAGGGGAAAAGGCACAAGATTAACATTAAGTAATGATGTTCCTCTGATGAGCTGATACAGACTTGATGGGCTGAAGGGCTTCCTTCTGCACTTCTATGATTTTGTGATTCAATCCGATTGTGTGTATTTTACTCCTGCACCTGGCTGGCATAGGATTTACTGTTCTTGCAGGAGCAGGAAAGGTGGTGGATTGTTCCGTTTATGTGAGTAGGTAACGTAGACATCAGGAAGGGTTCGTAATTTGAAGGGGTGAGGGGGGAATTGGGGCAAATGAGCACAATTGATGGAAAACACTGCATGCAGTAGTGAGAATGGCAGATCCTGAGCCTCGGTGGGAGGTGGGTATAGGGTCAGAGTTGCAGTGAGTGGAGGTAGCAGAAAGGAGATGGTGGCATGGGAGCGCAGAATGATATTAACCTTCTTGCAGCATTTGTTATGTGTTCCTTCAAACCTTACTGGCAATCTTAGAGCAGGCTGACAGTGTCTGGTGCCATGTTATCCTTTGGTGATCCTAGGGCAAGAGGACAGCTCTCTTCTCCATCAGCCTGCCTAGTGGGTTGTCCAGGTTCTGGTTGAGAAAGCAGGGTGCTAATGTGACACTCTCAGACATGGCAATGAACAGCTAAACACTGTGAGGGCCTTTCCTGGCTTGCAGTGTTTGAATCTCACGCAAAAACAGAAATTGCTGGAAAAACTCAGCAGGTCTGGCAGCATCTGTGGAGAGAAATCAGAGTTAATGTTTCGGGTCCAGTGTCCCTTCTTCAGAATTTGTGCTGCCAGACCTAATGAACTTTTCCAGCAATTTCTCTTTTTGTTTCTGATTTCCAGCATCTGCAATTCTTTCAATTTTTTATTTAAATATGTGCCTATGGTATTAATGCTGAATAGTCCTGGCACCAGCAACTAGTGTTGCATCGTGGGAACAGAGTACTTACTTAACAAAGTGAGTCCAGGGTATTGCACAAGAAGAGTCGGCAGGACTGACAAAGGAAAACCCTCCTTGAAACTCTGCAAAATTGGCACTTAGGAAAATTATGGGAAAATTCAGTTGTTTGAGTTTAGTGTTAGCTCCATAACATATTGAAATCCTGATATATAACTGCAGACGGTTGTACATACTAACCATAACTGGATTAATTTTCTAGGAAGATCCCATAACAAAAAAAGGAGACTACTTTCTTGGAATTTAATCAATAACTATGCAATTTGAAAATCAGTCGGGAAATTGAATGGAATTGAATAGAATTGAATCATTTATTGTCACATGTATTCAATGTAAAAATACAGTGAAATATGTATACCTTTGTCATTCATACATGGTGCTTCTCACATTAACAATAAGACAAGACAAAAAAAACTCAAGAGTTCAACTTCCCATTCCACTGCTGTAGTCCCACTTAGGGCTTTCCATGCCTCAGCTAGAGTCCCGCTCCAGACTTTCCAACCTTCGGCATGTGGCTGGATGCTTTAATAAGAGCAAATATGGAAGAACTCAAATGTCATGATCAAAATGTACTTATGTGGAAATACATTTTTACGGCAAGTCCTTGTGAATATCTTGCAAACATTTTTATCATCAAAATGAAATCTGTATAAATAGAAGAGATATGGCGTAAAAAGAAATTGTAACAGAAAAATCAAAATTCCTCTCAAAGATAACTTTTCCATTTCTCCCCTATAGAGAGATGTGATGGAGGTTCATGATATCGTATTGTTATTCATCTGAAATTTGGGTTCTAGCATGGACAGAACGATATATAGCTTTAGGCTTGATTTGCATTTCTATATTGTGTTGAAAGACGGAAAGGATTTAGTTTCATTTTTCAGTACTGTGAATGCTACAGGTGTGCCTGGAAATGTGTTTACATACACTTCAACAATTTTAACAAAAGCTTTTTGAAGATAGTTCAGTGCTATATGCGGGTTTACAATGTGATGTCGCCTAAAAACAAAGTGTCCCTTTTGAAAGAGAGAACCATCTGGAAGATTAGGAGCGTGCAGAGTTATGTTAGAAAGAACAGTTCAATGGCAGCAAAAGAATCTGTTAGCTTAACAGTCCCCAAAGAAATATGAGCTGAAATATGTGAACAATGAACAAGGAGCAGGAGTAAGCCATCTAGCCCTCAAGCCTGCTCTACCATTCAATAAATCATGGTTGATCTGATTGCAACCTCAAATCCACACTCCTGCCTGCTCCAATAATATTTCAACCCAATCCCTGGTTTAACACAAATCTATCCACTTCTACCTTAAACTATTCAAGGACTCTGCTTCCACTGCCGTTTCATGAAGAAAATTCTTCAGATTCGCAGCCCTCTGAGCGAAATCTTACCTTTGTTTTAAATGTGTATCCCTGAATTTTTAAACAGTGATCCCTACTTCTTGATTTTCCTGTAAGAGGAAATATCCTCTCCCCGTCCAATTTGTTCAGATCCTTAGGGTCGCATACATTTCAATCAAGTCACTTCTTTCTCTTCCAAACTCTAGGGATCTAAGCCTAGTCTGTGCAACCTTTCCTCTTATGACAAACTGCCCGTTCAGATATTATTTTAGTAAACCTTCTGTGAATAGCATCCATCCTGCATTGAATAAGCATTCTAGATGTAGTCTCACCATTACGCTGTGTAACTGAAACATGACTTCCATACTTTTTTAATCAATTCCCCTTGCAATAAATAATAACATTTTATTCTACAGTCAGTTCTAATAAAACGCACCTTCCTTCAACGTGAATTTGTTTAAATGCGATTGAAAAATTATAGAACGCAATTGTAGAATGCAAACTTTCCATACCTGCATATAATGTGATTCCACCCCATCACTTTAAATGCCGTGGTTATTGCATGATTTTCTTATAACACAAGACCACATGAGAACGGAACTATTGCATGATATCAGAATTGACTGCATTAGCTTTCCTAACTACTTAGTGTACTTGCATACAACCGTTTTGAGATTCATATGATAGGACATCCAGATTCCTCTGCAATCTTTCACCTCTTAGATAATGTTTTGCTTTTATTCTTCCCGCCAAATTAGACAATTTCACAAAATATTCCAGTTACCAGATCTTTGCCCACACACTTAACCTATCCATATCATTTTGTAACCTCCTTGTGTTCTCCTCACAGCATACTTTCCTACCTAGCTTTACGTTGTCAGCAAATTTGGCAATGGTGCCTTCCTCTAAGTCACATACATGTATAGAAATTATTAACAGTTGAGGTCCCAGCACAGTTCCCTGTGGTACACCACTCATTACAATCTTTCCAACCAGAAACAGACCCATTAACACATGAACAGGTATTAAGTAGATATTTTCCTAATCAACCTGTTCGAAGCTACTATAGCAAGCCTCTAGAACAGGTGGGACTTGAAGCCTGGCTACCTAGCTCTGAGGTAGGGACAGTACCACTGCACCACAAGGGACCATAATAGGCACCAACTAAAGAAATAGCACTAATTGAATGCAACAATTTGCCAGTTAGAAAGAAAGTAGAATCATTTCAACTGAATGAGGAATTTTAATCACCACATCTACATATGGATTAAACTCTCCACAGCTCAAGCACACACTCACAAACGGAATATGAAGTAACTTACCACAAGCTACATTAAATAAGACCATGATACTAAACAAAATAGTTTGCATTATTAACGCTATTTTCCCCAGCGTGCTGAAGCTTTGTACAGGCTGAGACTACGTGGTCCAAATGAGAGAATTGGAAAATTATTGAAGTCTTAATCTGAGGGTTGTTGTTTCAAGTCCCATGCAAGGTAATGATTCCTTTCTTAACTATTTTATCCAAGTTTTTTTAAGCAAGAATATAACTATCAATTCTCCATATTAGAAGTTGGAAATCTCATGTATAAAAATGTCTTGACTATATATCTTCATCATTAACTGAATCATCAAAGTACATTTTACAAAGTGAAAAGTTGATAAATGCTGGAGAAGCTAGTTACAAGAACTTACAATTGGGTAAGTACTGCACAGACCTGAAAATGGGTACCTCGAAGTTTATTGTTGGTTTCTGTCAAGAAAATTTATTTGTTTAAATGCAACCAGCTGATACTTTGATATTGTTGTTCTGCAGGAAATGCTCCCCTATCCTTGTGGCAAAAATATTAAATTATGATAAGAATGACAAAGTTTTCCTATGTCTGATGATTCCTTCCCTTGGAAGGTGGCACATGCAGTGTCAGCAAGTATGGTCACCTTCTTAATTATCTTTGATGTGTTATGGCCTTGTCTCCTTTACTGCTTCCCTTCATCTTCTCTCTTTAATTCTTCCTCTCTTTTTAACAGTCTCAGGCTATCAGACTAATTACATTACATTTGAGCTTTTAAGTATCAGAATTTAAGACTTCATACCACAGCTTTGGTGCTTGGTTGTACCAAAATTTTATCAAAGAGTGAATGATGAGAAAGAAATTGTTAAGAGCCCAATAAACTGAATGAAATGTGACTCAGGATTCTCAGTAATGAGGATTTTCTTGATGGTTCCACTTCATAAGTGGGAGACATCAGGCTATAACAGATCCATTATGGAGAAAGGTCACCGGTGTTGGATGTCCGTTTATCATGCGTGATTTAGGCACTTCTGGAACAGGATGGGGGTGGAGTGATGGTTGGATGTTTAGCACAGGAAACCCTTTTCATAATGTGACAGGAATTTAAGTTCAATGCTAATGTAGCATGAGTCATGTTATTAAAACCTACAATTTCCTGACCAGAAGTTGATTGAATCATCATTGTGTCTGCACTAATTGAGTGTTTATGCTTGTTTGAATACAGATTTTCTTGAAGGGACAGCATGCAATTACAGCAAATCTTTAAAGGCCTTGTTACCAATTGCTTTTCCTGTGGCTAATTCTGAGGTCAAGAGTGTTCTTTTTGGATTTTTTTTTACTACCAGTTTACTATTTGGTACAATCAGGATTCCTAAAGGTTTCCTACTTTATTTATACCCTTTGAAAAATGAGGACAAAGTGGAACAATTTAGGATGTCAGTCATGAGGGGCTAAGTCATAAATCAGGATTGTGAAGGAGCAACTCTGCATTTTTTAATGTATGTCAAATGAGAATATTACATTTCCATAATTATGGAACTAGGATGACACCATAATCCTGCTTGATGGCCAAAGACCAATTGTGTAATAATTGAGAGACAACTTAGTGTTTAGTAAGCATCAGCCATTATCTTTCCAAAACTATAGATTAGAAAAGGTGCACTCCTTGGACTTGTCAAGAGTATTAATATGTATCAGGCTAAAATTAATGAGAAATGCTACATGCTTTAACCAGCCCTGCAGTAAGCACAGGCCAAACACAGCAGTGGTTAGGTAAGTCACTTCAGCCTAATAATGTTGTACCTCAGGCTCACTTCTGTTAGCCATGAGGCAGATCAGCAACAAATTGTTATATTAAGCAGACAACTGATGAATGTTTGCCAGACCTACAACCTCTCCATGGGCAACTGGCAACAGGGTAAGAGGATACTGCATGTTTCCCAATGGCATAATTACCCTAAGTCCAAAGCATTCTTGACTGTACTCTGGACTATTGGGACCTGTGTATTCGTACATATTATTGCATTCTTGAACCACAGGCACTATCAGTGTGCAGTTGATCTGTCACCATTACATAGCATAGTACCTGATTTCCAGGAAGCAATTGATTTAAGCCATTCCCCATTCAAATTGCAAAGAAAAGCCCAAGGTTGGTTTCTTTGCTGTTCTTGTCATGGCTGCTCTATAATGATTACTTACACCAGCCAATGTATATGCATCACTGAATACATCATAGGCATGCTAAGGTGAACTTTAGGTATCCACAGTATCAGGGTTGAATGTTCAGCTAAAGTTTCCCACATCACTCTAATAAGCTGCATGCAAAATGTATTACCATGGAGCATTAAGAAAAGCAAGACGATAACAAAGTATACCTTGAGAATAAGGTAAAGGAAGCTAGAGGTGTAGCTGCTAATCTCTTAATAAAGGCATTATTTCTGCTTGAGCGCATTTGCGGGTGTGCATTAGACTTAACCCAGAACAAAGACAACCTCAGCTCAGTATTTGTTGAGCTGAAGTCAAGAATAGAATGCCCAAAATGTACCAAAAACTGGCCTTATTAAAAGTCAGCATTGATACGATTAGCTTAATGTAAACATGCAAGGACATCATATTTTCTATATAACATTAAAGATGAACTGATTAGAGTGCTGTGCATTTGAAAGACAATGGGACTTATATATCCATCTATTATGTCCTGCCAGCAGCCGAAAGAACAGCACAGAGTCGGGGTGATGAAGTTATTGACTGTGAAATTGAAAGTGAAACAATTCCAGTATTTTTCTGTTTATTTTAAAACTCTGAGACCTGGTTAAAGTTTACATTAGTGCAGGTGGGAATTTCCTTACAGTTAAAGACATGGTTACGGAAAGGCTTAATTCCTGCTTTGAGGCTCAGGTTATTTTCTTTGGAGAAGAAAAGGCTGAGGGAAGATCTGATTCAGGTGTATAAGATTATGATGGGCACAGAGAAAGTGAATAGGAAGCAACTATTCCCCATCGTTAAAGGGTCAATAATGAGGAGGGCATGATTTTATGGTGAAGGGCTAGAGGATTAGAGGGGATTTGAGGAAAGCCTTTTTCACCCAGAGGGCAGTGGGAATCTGGAATGAACAGCCTGGGAGGGTAGTCTAGGCAAGAAACCTTACAACCTTTCAAAAGTATATGACTGAGCACTTGAAATATCATAACGTTCAAGTCAATGCATAGAGTGCTGGAAGTTGGAATTAACATAAATAGGTTGGTGTAGAATCGATGGGCCAAAGAGCCTCTGCAATGTTTTATGATTCTACGACTGATAAAAATATGAAAAAGGCCGACAATTCAAAATAACCAGTGAGAGAAGATAGTCGCCTTCCTTTATGAAATGCTGGAGGGCAAATATATCCAGACTCTCCAAAGGAAATAAATCTTACCTTTTAGAAATGTCCACATTCAAATGCAGCTGGTTTTAAAAGTTGAGTAGAACCACCATCAATTTGGTAATTATCAATAAACATTTCACATCCTTCTCCTCTTTAATCAGAAAATGTGCAAGCCCCATGCTGGTCGACAGAATGCCTCTGTTAACACTCCAATATGACTGCCCAAGGCTACGCTTTCAATGGTTCTCATTGACTCAACTCAGTAATACCCTATCTGGTGTAAAAATAGTCACGTTTTGATTTGCCTTCACTGGTATAATATTGAGCACAAGTGCTCCTTTGTTTGGCCTAAAGAAAGCCATAAAAAGTACAAAGCAACCTTTCCACTGAGCTTCACTATTCCATTTTTAGTGTGAAATAGATCTTAGGGAAGGACTAAACAATATGTTCATGTTTTATCGTTAAACATTCCACTTTCAACAAATATCACCTGTTTGGTATCTTTCTCTGACAGACAGATTCATTCCAGTCCAACGATTTTTAATTTCATTGGTATTTCCCAGGTGAGAAATACAGCTGGCATACAGAATAAGCAATATGATGCAAATTTCAGAAAAAAATCCACAGTGTGGAAGCCAAGTTAATAGTTTTATTTATCATCTGAATCATTGAAACATACTCCAGCTTGAGCTCTAGAAGACAAATTTTATATTTCATTCTATTTCTCTTCTTTGTGCTGTTTAGTAAACACAGAACTAGATAACAGACTTGTACAGTCCAAACAATGGATCCAATTAAAGTGAGGACACCAGCTACCATGTTGACAGAGCCCTTAGATTTGCCCGGCCTATCTCCCACACTTTTGCCCTCAACCTTTCTCCTCCATCCCACAACAATGATAGGATCCCCCTGCTCCTCACATACCACACCACCAGCATCCACTTCCAAAGCATCATAAGCCATCATTTCCATCACCTTCAGCGGGATATCATGACCAGATACATATTTCCCTTCCCTCCCCTCCTTTGGCAGCATTCCGCAGGGACCATTCCCTTCAGGATGCCTCCTCCTTCCTAACAGTGCCCCACATCTCCATAGCACCTTCCCATGCAATCTCAGAGGGTGTAATACCTGCCCATTTACCTCTCTCCTCACCATCAGGGCCCTAAACACACCTTCCAGGTGAAGCAGTGATTTACGTGCACTTCACTCAATTTAATCTACCATATTTGCTGCTCACAAATGCAGCATTTGTGGACTCCTCTACACTGGGGAGATGAAACACAGACTGGGTGACTGCTTTGCAGAACACCTATGTTCTGTCCATAAAATGACCCAGAGCTTCCAGTTGCCCACCATGTCCACACACCACCGTGTTCCCATGCCAATATTTCTGTCGCGGGCCTGCTGCTGTGTTCCAGCCAGCCTCAGTGCAAGCTCAAAGAATAGCATCTCATTTTCTGCTTGGCACCCTGCAGCCTCCAGGACTCAACAATAGGTCGATAACTTTAGAGCTTGATTCCATTCTTCCATGTTTATTACACACTTTTACACCCAGACTTGTTATGGCATGGTTTGCTTTTAGCACAGCCTACCTATTCTCTCCTGTTCTTAGTCCACATTATCACTTATTCGGCTTCTCTTCTGTCCTAGCTTCCTATCAATAAACCCCTTATTTGCTGAACCCTTTCATATCTCTCTCCCTCCCTCTCTCTCTCTCTCTCTCTAGGCTCTGTCTCCACTTAACCCCCAAACTCTTCCCTTTAGCCCCCCCTACCCCAACCAACACCCAACCCCATCTTCACAACAAAATACCACTTTTTTCCAGCTGCTATCAGTTCTGATATAGATTCCTGGACTCAAAACATTAACTCTGCTTTCTCTCCACAAATGCTGCCGGATCTGCTGAGTTTCTCCAGCAATTTCTGTTCCTCTTCTAGTCTTCAGCAAATTCAATCCATTCCACGTGACGCAAAAGAAAAGGCCTAAACCACCTGGGCATAACAAAAGGAGTGGGCCCCAACAATGATGTCGTTGTGTCAGGTAACAAACCACAGCTTGTTCACAAGTCCTTTAGCTAATTTGCAACCAATTCTGGATTTAATACGTAACAAGCTCACTGCTGTCGAATGTGAAACCTGAGTGTCGGACCCAGATGGTCAAGTCACTTATAAAAAAAAATGCTAACTTCTACACAGCATTCTTGAATTACAAGTCCATTTCACTCCAGTGAAGCTTATTGCTGAGGAACAGAAAACTGAAGACTCACTCCCTATCCCACCAAAGAGTTTCACTCCAGCATTAAGTCTATGCATGTCTGAGAATGAACTGTCTTACTGGAAGCCAATGCCCACTATATTAGACATCACTGTGCATGACATAAAACATAGAACAATGTTCTAACCAGTTGATACTCTTGGGCCTAGGACAATATGGAGATGGGACCTCAACAGGAAAGATACGTTCATTTAAGAGGCAGCAGGTAAACAGCAATTTTATATTGTTCATGTGGCTAAGGGAGTTGTCTGAAGGAACCACAGGAATATTTACACATTGTGAACTAATTGCCCACCAGTACTTGATTAGGATGAACCTGTTGAGGGATGTAATAATGAAGGGGCCTTACAGATCTCACTCGCTCAGGACCAGAAATCAGGCTCAAGACTATTGACCTTATCTTCCAAACTTGAAGAAAACACATTGTGCAAAAGCCTCCAAATTGCTTGAATTTGTGAAGTCAGAGACTTGGGGGAAGATGTGGGTAGTGGTAAATATAATTTTATATATGAATTTTTAATTTTAAAAATTGGATAAAGCCTGGTGAGGGAAAAATGTTGTATAAGATGTTTGATTCTGAAAGGGTTAATGTTGAAGAGTGCATTAAACACTGCCTTAAATAATGAAGTTGGTTTGGTAGGTGCAGTATCAGTACTTTTTGCATCTAAACCTGTACTCAGACCATGAAAACATCAGGTACTTTTGAGCCAAATTTGTCAGCCTAGATATTTTCCGAAGGAGAAAAAAAATACATGTATGTTAAGCGGGTTTTGTGAGATTATAGGTAAACAGTTACCAATGTTTCTTAACGAGCCTGTTCAGTAGCAACAAGATACATAATATCTCATTTTATGGCAGTCATGTGATTTCCACAGTAAATTCTTTTGCAATATAACCATAGGAAAACCATCATTGTAAAAATAAGAAATTTTATTCTGAATGTTTAACTAGCCATAAAAGCATCAATGCAAGCCATACCAGCAAGCATTTCAAATTGGAATCCATATGCAAAACCGTTTTTGAAGTTCCTTACCCATTGTTCTTTTAGCTTGAACTTTAATTTTTAATGTTATATGATTTATTTATTGGAAAACATCTTTCCATTTTGAGAAAAATCGATTTACATTTAAATTATAGATCACAATAATGCTCCTGAGACTAGAGTAATCCACATTTGTTTAATGCTTCAACACTTACCACCAAATTACAGCAAACACACAATTTTTTTTAGGAAGTGACAATGCAGTTTGCAAAACCCCACAGAGGAGGCTAAATTGGTAAGCCCCTGGAAGAGGAATGATGAGATACCACAATGATTACTCTGTGTCTGTTTATTACAATGAAGGCAACATACCAACTTTGTGACAATTGTTGATTTGATCAATTTCAATGCTCGGAGCCAACAGTATCGCGAGACGTGAGCATCAGATGAGGTTAACTGGTACCATTTAAAGCTAACCTGCAATGTTTGACAGGTACCTGCATTAGATTTGAGCCATTGCTAGCAGTTGCAGTGCAGAATGCAACTGACTTGGAAAACATCAAATTATGGTGCAGCATAGGAGAGAGTGGGCTCCATGTTTTCTCAATATTGTACTGAAGACCATGTTGGAGCAGATAGGGAGGTGTCTTGTATCTGGATCAGGACGACTTCCCAACATATGTTTTCAAAGATAATAGAAGCAAAAAACTATGGAAACAATGCCAGATGTCAAGTGCCTAGGACATGATGCAGAACCACATTTGGTTCAAAGACTACACAAGTTGTCAAAGTTACTGAATGCTTCTTCATGTGCCATTTTTTATTATATTTTCACAGAATATGTGCATCAATGGCTAGCCAGCATTTATTACATATCCCTAACAATACTGGAGAAAGTGTCATTGTGTCACCTTCTTGAACCACCGCAGTCCTTGTGTTGTGGGTAGACCAACAATGCTGTTAGGGGCAGATTTCCAAGATTTTGACCCATTGACATTAAAGGAATTCAATTCTGTCTTGTTTGAGATGACCATTACCTAGCATTTGTGCGGCATTAATGTTATTGAACTTTCCTTTGAAAGCCTCAAATTAATCTGTCTCCATCAATCCGTTCAGGCAATGCATTCCAACCCATAACGATTCACTGATTTGGAAATTGTTCTTAATGTAGCTCATTTTTCCTTTTTCCAATTACTTTAAATTGGGGTCTTATGGTTCTTGGTCCTTACATCAAAGGGAATGGTTTTCTTCTATCTTCTCAGTATACTACTCATAATTTTGAATGCCTTGTTCAAATCCTCTCTCAGTCTTCTCTGCTCTGATGAGAACAAGGCCAGCTACTCCAATCCATCCATGCACCTGGAGTCAATACAAGCCAAGTGTCAAGTAAAGCTCAATGGTGGTCTTGTGGCATAGTGGTAGTGTTCCTACCTCTGTACTAAGAGGTCTGGGTTCAAATCCCACCTGCCCCATGAAATTACAATAACAGCTCTGAAGAGGCTGGTTAGAAAATATCCAACACAGACTCGTAAATGTCAAGTCTTCCAAATATGGTGTGGTCAGGTCATTTCTAGCAGATTTGCTACTATTGCACCAACTGTTTTTAAAAAATTTGCTAAATTCAGATTAGGATTCCCTTTTTTGAATAAATGATAGTAAGAATATTATTAGGCAGGTTGCCATGAACTAAAAACTAAGCCAGGAATCAATGTACTCTGTGTTGATGGCAATATGGCCAGTATTAATATGCCAACTTTATACATGTTGGCAAACAAAACAATTCGATCTTGTTGTGTCCATTTGATGAATTCATTCTTGTAATTTATAATTTGCTCTTTTTTTTAAAAAAAATGCTCAAGGTCCCTATGGAATGGTACAGGAGAGACAGGAAACAATACATTTTAGCAAGCTAATCAATTATGGCAACCAAGTGTCACAGCCAAGCCCAAGATTCTCCTGTACAACTTTTTAACAAGTACACTTTCCAGCAGGATTCACTGAATAGTAGTTAGAAACACTGTCCCTGATTATCCTCCCTACCCCAGAACCGCTGAGACCAATTCAAATGTTTTATTTTGCTGTTCTGAGTGATATTAACCTAATACATGTGTAACAGAAATCAATTTTTTTAAGCCTTCACTCCTTCTCTTTTAATAGTTCTGTCTTTTGTTGGGATACAATTTACTTGGCCTGGACTTTGCAGTTAGTGTTGAAGTGAGGATGTTTGCCACTAGACTCAACCAAACACACAAATGAGCATACAAGTAAGCCATTTGGCCCCTTGAGCCTATTCTACCATTCAATCAAATCATGGCTGATCGACTGTAGATTTAATCCAAATTCTTGGTTATGCACTCCATCATTTGACTACCTTGCAGGTTAAGAATTTAACTACATCTACCTTAACATATTCTACATTCCTGTTTCCACCACTATAAAGGGAACAGAATTCCACAAAATCACAACCATCCAAGAGAAAGAAATTCTTCTTATTCCCAATGAAAGAGGGACAACTTATTTTTAAGGTGTGTTTCTTAGGTCTGGCCCCTCTCCCAAGGGGAAATATCCTGCCATCATCTCCCCGGGCAAGTTCCCTCTCCGTAAGGTCACCTCTCATTCTTCTAAACTATAGTGAATGCAGGCCCAACCTGTCCAATCATAACTGGAATCCTATTTGCGGTACACAACACCCTAGATGTGTTCTCACCAATACCGTGTACAACTGTAGCAAAACTTCCCCACTTTTATATTCCGCTCTTTTGTAATACACAATAGCATTCCATTTGCCTTCCTAATCACTTGCTTTACCTACTAACTTTTTGTAATTCATTTACCAGGCACCCAGATCTCTATGCAATACAGAGTTCTGTAGTCTCTCTCCATTTAAATAATACGCGACTTTTCCATACTTTCACCAAAGTGAACAAGTAAACATTTTCCCACTTTAAAGTCCATTTTCCAACTTTGTGCCCAATCTATCTATATTCCTTTGCTTAGGATATCTTCAAAACTTACTTTTTTTAAACTCCCTTTGTTCTATTAGCAAATTTAACAACCATACATTCAGTCCCTTCATCCAAGTTATTAACATAAATTGTAAATAATTGAGCCCCAAAACTGATCCTTTTGCCACTCCACTTGTTATATCTTACCAATTCAAAAGTGACCTATTTGTGCTTGTTCTCTGCATCATGTTAGCTGACTAATCTTCTACCTATGTTAATACATTATCTCCTTCACCAGGAACTCTTACTTTGTACCACGACCTTTGATGTGGCAGCTTGATAAGATTCTTCTGGAAATCCAAGTACAATATAGGCACAAGCTCCATATACTCTACATTGCTTTGTACATCCTCAAAGAACTCAATTAAATGTAGTAGCATGTTTTTGCTTTCCAAAAACCATCTTGACTCTGCCTAATCGAATGGGGATTTTCTAAGTGTTCCACTATAATCTTATTAATAGATTCCATCATCTTCCCTATTACAGGCCCCTAAATTCCTATTATATGTTACCCTCTTTTCTTAAGTAAAGGAGTCACATTCACTATTCTCCAATCTGATGGGACCTTGCCCAAATATAGGCAGTCTTGTAAAGTTACAACCAATGTATCTATTGTCTAAGCTACTACTTCTTTTAAGACCGTAAGATGAAATATATCAACACCTAGTAACTTGTCAGTTTTTAGTTCTAATAATTTTCTCAGAACCTTTCTTATGATGTTTGTAATTGTTTTAAGTTCCTCCCTTTCACTTTTTTTCCCACAATTCTGTGTCCTCTAAAGAGAAGTATCTTCAAAAGCTGTTTGACAGCTTGACCTGCTGTGTTCATCCAGCCCCATGCTTGTTATCTTCAAAAGCTCTTCAATTCATCAGTCACCTGCCATTTCCGTATTTTATGTTATTAATTCTGCAGACTCATTCTCTAGAGGATCAACACTAGCTTTAGTTATTCTTTTCCTTTTTAAATAAATAAAAGCCCTTACTTTTTATTTACTATTTCTAGCTAACTTTCTGTCATACTCTAACTTCTCTTCTTTTGTCATTCTTTGTTGCTTTTATATTCTTTTTAATCATTTAACTGTCAACTAATCATTGTGGAACTGCATAATTTTGCTTTCAATGCAATACTATCTTTAACTTACTTAGTTAGACATAGATGGTGCACCTTTCCCCTAGAATCCTTCTTCCTCTCTGGAATGTATTTTTTCTGAGTATTATGAAATAGCAGTGTAAATATCTGCCATTGCACCTCTATTGTCCCATCCCTTAACCTAATTTCCTAGTTCACTTTGGTAAGTTCCATCTTCATACACTCATAATTGCTCCTTTATCAATTTAAAACTCTTGATTGCTCTTTTCTCTCAAACTGAATACGAAATTTGATGAGGAAGGGTCACCAGACCTGAAATATTAGCTCTGATTTTTCTTCTCAGGTGCTGCCAGACCTGCTGAGCTTTTCCACCAACTTCTGTTTTTGTTCCTGAAATTTAATGATGTTACCATCATTGCTTAGGGATTTCTTAACTATGGGAATGTTAATTAATATTAATTAATCCAATGCACTTTACTACATCTAAAATAGCCTTTTCTCAGATTGGATCTGGAATGTACTATGCTAAGAAACTGCCACTAAGAAATTCAATGAATGCATCTTCTATTCCATCTTTTCCCATCTGGTTCATCCAATCTATATGTAACTTAAAATACAGAACCATAGAATCCCCACAGTGTGGAAAGAGGCTATTTGGCCCATCAAGTCCACACTGATCCTCCGAAGAGCATCCCACCCGGACCCACCCTATCCCCATAATCTGGCATTTCCCATGGCTAATCCACGTAACTTGCATATCTTTGGACTGTGGGAGGAAACCCACACAGATATGGGGAGAATGTGCAAACTCCACCCAGATAATCGCCCAAGGATGGAATCAAACCTGGGTCCCTGGTGCTGTGAGGCAGCAATGCTAACCACTGAGCAACCCAGGATTATCACTATACTTTGCTCACAAGCCTCCATTAGTTCTTCATGTTTATCCTATACAGTGTTTACTGAAAGGGCTCCTATAAACTAATCCCACATGCAATTTATTTGTTTAACTATATTCTATCCATACCCAAACTGATTCTATGTCTTGGTCTTTAAAACTTGTCATTTTTGCGGGCAATCTCAATTGTGTGGATTTCACCTTTAGAAATAGAAATTTAAAACCTAGTCAAATGAAGGGCAGTGGTAAGTTTGTAGCCGATCACATTGAATCATTCAGGCACAGCAAACAAGGAAGCTCAAAGCATTTAATGTTCTTTATTTTTAATTAAAACATACGGATATCAAAATAAATGGTCACAGGTGAACTCAGTTTGAAGCTAAAATAAGGAAAAACTTAAATCAAAGATTTTAAAACTGTGAATTTATTTTACTGTTATGGACAAATTTGATATGCCACAATTATGAACTTACTTTCAGGGCTAGTGAAGGTTTTCAAATATAATTATGAAGTTAGCATGCCATTCAAAACACAGTTGAGTCTCAATCAGAAAGCTTTAACATTTTCAAATTGCTTAACACTGAGACTAAAGTGTAAGAGTGGGAAGTCTTATCATTGCAACTGCAGTTCCATTAATTGCAATCTAGGGGAACCTCAACTTGAGTATTCTGTGGAGAAGCATAGAATCACTGACAGAAACTTTTGATTTCCATGTTACTTTGTTCATGTGCAAATTCCAGTCATAGCTTTCAGTTTCATTGACTGTAATGTCAGTGAACAATGACAGTGTCAATAATAGTGCTACAGCAAAACCTTTAGCTTTTAGCTGTGGTATCAGTAATCCTGCAGAAATATATCATTGTGGCCATTTTCTATATATAGTTTTAAGCAGAGAATAGAGGATAATAATTGAATTATGTGTGTTATCTTCCTGAATTGCGTATTAAATATAAAAGTTCTGTAATTGCCTCCAGCTATCAGCAACTGGTTAACTTATTTCTCATTATCTTTATATGCATTAATTATGGTTATTTATTTGGGGGGTGGGGTTTGGTGGTTGATTTGAGGTGAGTCTGGTTCTTTCTAATTTACCCATGGGACCAATGTCTTGTGACCTGTTTCTTTTCCACTTGATTATTTAAAACAATCCGAGTGACCTATATTCATTCACTGGCATTTTTTATCCAGCAAATTCTACTAATGTATTTGGAATGTCCGTCAGGACCTTTTTTTTTATGAGTTGTGAGATTTGGGAGTGTTAAATCGTAAATAAATCTGTTCTTTCCACTTCTCCTCAATAAGTAAATTTGTCTAAATTTGTCTCAAATTTACTGAAACAGACTATTGATTTGTGTCAGAGATAAAAGGTACTGCAGATGCTGGAGAATCCAAGATAACAAGCATGGGGCTGGATGAACACAGCAGGCCAAGCAGCATCACAGGAGCAGGAAAACCTGACGTTTCGGGCCTAAACCCTTCTGATGAAGGGTTAACATCCAGGAAAATGTCTAATCCCCACAGGTAGATAGGCCACAAATGCACTGACTGAAACTAGTTTAATGTTACACAATCCACTGAACACCAGAGAAAAAGTGTGTACAGTTCCGAGTGCAGCCTGTCACACAAATCAATAGATAACAAGCATGGGGCTGGATGAACACAGCAGGCCAAGCAGCA